>JAXDDX010000652.1:0-29432 GCA_034670405.1 Hoplostethus atlanticus
GACGGAATGTGTAGAGAGCAGGGTAAATACTGCTGGGGCTGATGGCTAAATACGATAGGTGACAATCTGGCGCAAGTGGTTGAGGAGCCAGGTTTAAATACTGCTGGCCGATGGCTTGATAGGGACAGGTGTGGAGAACAGGCCGTAGACGACCACCCCCACATAGACAGACAGTGACAGACAGGGGAGGTGAAAACATGGGGAAACCCCGGAGCCGGGGCTGGGGCCGTGACAGGCTCTTCTGTATATTTAGGCGAAGGAAGAACAGCAAATCCTCTAATGCAAATCACACTTGAATCTTTCTGCTTATTTTAATGGTCAAATAAATGTAACTAAATACACATCAATAATTTCAAAAGTGTGCATGTCATTTTTTAAATGGAGGATATCTAATTTTGGAACAAAACTCTATATCTATATTGCCTACAGAAATAGGGGTTTTATCCATTGGTTACTAAAGCAGGGAGGCTTCCACTGCAGGCCTTTTCAAAAACAAGGAACTGAGCAAAGGCACCTGCAAGATGATGAAAATGCATTTTCATCATCAGCCCACACCTGATTCCCTGTCATGTTACTTTACAGTTTACAACAAAACAAAAACATTATTTTTCTTTTTGAATAAAATAATTGGCATACAACTGATAGTGCTTGTAAAGTATGGAGTGATATCCACACTACAACTAGAAAGCTTTTCTTTTTTCTTTTGCCTATCAATTTGAACTCACATTTCAGGTTTGTGAAAGAAAATGTTTCAAACTTGAAATAAAATGTAAAAATGTTCACTTGTGAAAACAATTTGAATGCTTGTAACTTAATGTTTGTATTAGTCTCATTAATGGTTACACGTAATGAAATACAGAACTTTTGCATGTAAAGCTACAGGCTTTCTGTCAGGCTCAGCAGTCCTGTTCATTACTATTATTGTGTGTCCTGATCACATCCCTGCTGCTGAATTTCTAGCTGCTTTTCTTTGGATCAGTGGAGATTCGCCTCACTATGTTTTTAGAATGATTGTGTTATTTTTGTGTGTTCCCTTTGGATTAAGAGGTGTCCAGAGGTGTACTTAATGGCAACAAAACGGAGATTGTAGTAGGACCAGCTAGACATAGGCATCTGTTTGAGAATAGTACTTTAAATATTGATAGTTGTGTAATCTCAATCTCAATCTCAACCCTACCCTCTCATTCGAGTTACATATTAAGGAGACCATGAAAACAGCGTTTTATCATCTTCGCAATTGCCAAGATTCGACCCATGCTAACAGAGGCAGACGCAGAAATTTTAGTACATGCCTTTGTATCATCGAGAATCGATTATTGCAATGTCCTCATTTCAGGCTTACCTACTGGGCACACTAAAAAACTACAACTGGTCCAGAATGCTGCTGCCAGAATCCTGACCAAAACTAGGAAATTCAACCATATAACGGCCATTCTATCCTCATTACACTGGTTACCAATTCAGGTGTTGACTTCAAGGTGCTTCTACATACATATAAATCATTACATGGGATGACACCGTCCTACTTATCAGATCACACCATATAAACCGCCACGCACCCTCACATCACAGGACGCTGGCTACCTGTCTATCCCAGCAGTCAAAAAGAAAACTGCAGGTAACAGAGCCTTTTCTTACCGGGCTCCCCATCTCTGGAACAGTCTGCCTGCCTCAATCAGAGAGGCAGACTCTATCGAAGTCTTTAAGTCAAGGCTAAAAACCCATTTATTCTCTTTATCATTTGACCAGCCTTGAGGGAGTGGCTCAGTCTCTTCTCAGAGTAAGGCTAGACCAGTTAGCTCATCCTAGCTCAGGTTCCTGCTGATGGATACTAGCATCCTGCCTACATGTCCTATTCTCCTAGTCTAGCTACTCCTGTCCACTGACGCTGGTCATGTTTGTCTGTGTGAGTGAGAGTGTGTATGGGTGTGTGTGGGTGTGTCTCCTATCTGTTCCAGGCTGCAGCTCAGCAGAGTTGGCGTCTGCGTGGTCCGCCACTCCTAGGACGATGCTGACTGAGTTGGCGTCTGCGTTCTCCTGTCTGGTCAGTGTTGGCGCCTGAGTGGTCCCCTAGTGATGACACTGACTGAGCTGCCGTTTGCTGTGATGCCCCACATCAGATCTGGATGTCCTACCCAAATAAACTTTTAAACTTTTATGCATTGTGGATACGCTGCTTTCCCAAACTCGGCATCTATTGCACATCCGACCGTGCTGGTAGGGGGATCCCTCTCTGAGTAGCCCCTCCCGAGGTTTCTTCCATTTTTTCCTAAAAGGTTTTTTTTGGGAGTTTTTCCTTGTCCTCTGTGAGGGTCTAAGGCTGGGGGATGTCGTGTACTAACCATTTATTGTTTCACATGTTGGGCACTGTGAAGCCCTTAGAGACTGTAACGGTGATTAAGGGCTGTACAAATAAATGTGATTATGATTCATTTAATTTATGTCACTGAGCCATACAGGACCACAACTCATACATCAAACATCTTTTTATCCTGCAGTTATGCTGAAGTGTGAAATACTGTATGTGTGTGTGTGTGTGTGTTTGAGTGTTAGGTTCTACAGTATGTGTGCAAGTTCAGCAATGGGACAGTGGGTGCCTGAAATGAACAGACACACCACATTACCATCAGCCTTGACTAATGGAGTGATTAACTGTTAATATCATAACTTGGTTGGAGACATCTTGCACTTTTCTTTCTATTATAGGAACACTTTATCTTTCACACAAACACACTCCAAATAAAACAATTCAACTGTGCTTTCCGCTGCGATGCTCTGTGCCGACCTCTCCCCGCCCTTCACCTCATCTTGTCTTGTCAGGAGTTTCTATTGTTGATGTAGAAGCGCTTACAACACGCTGCCCACTGAAACCCAGCAGGGGAGAGGAAATCAAATGTACACACACACACACACACACGAGGATCACCGAGTCAGCCAGATGTGAAAAAATGTTTCATTCTGTTTAATTCAAGGTGTTTAGGATAATTTGGATAATTGTTAAATTAAGCTTGCATATCGGTTCCTTGGGGTATCTGGCAGTCATGCCTACCGGAAACAGGAATTAGTTTAGGTAAAAACAGGGAAAACGCAAAAAAAAGCCAAAGGAACTCCTTTGATATAGAACACTTTATTAAGGGCCTTATTACTATTGAAAGACTGGATAATGTACTTTACTTTTATATCAAATTCCCCTATGTGTAGATGCAAAATAAGATCAAGCCTCTAATTGAATTATAGAGACACAACTAGGATAATGTAGTTGCAATTCCCCTACTGGTTACTAGAGAAAATGCGATGGACTTAATTCATGATAGTTCCCGTTTTAGAATTTGAACCAATTCCTGAAAGAGAAACAGCTCCCAACTCTCCCTAAAGCACTATCCTAGCCAGAAATTCATTCAAACTGTCATTTGCAAGCTGTCAGTATGAGCTTCATATTGGTAATGACAGACAATGCTGTAAATTCCTCCAATGTGTTAATCCAAAAGAAAAACACATTAGCTATGTGCAGCTCCTTGAGGTCAGAAGGGGAAAGAGCTTTTTTAAAGTTGACTCATAAAAAAGCAAAATAAATAAATAAATAAATACCCAAAACAAAACAGTGTGAGGCAGAAAGTCTGTGGCTCCTGTCCTCTCATTATGACATCACATTATTGGAACATGGATGATGTCAATAGGAATAGGCAAAATGGTTAACCCCATCCCCGACTGAGGATACGGTCACCGGTGTCAGTCTCTACCGATAAAGGCAACACTGAGTCCACTATATAAGAGTCATATGCCCCCGTATCCCTCAGGATTGTTATCGGGACCTTTGCGTCGCTTCCAACCAGTGACACAAAACCACTTCTAATGAAAGGAGCATACGCAGCCAAAACATCAGGTTCGCAGAAATTAGAGGTAAGCACCTCAGAAACACGGCCAGTCCCAACAGGTGCAGCAGCCGCAACAGGCTTAACATTATGCTTTCCTCCCTTATTTCTAGTTTGTAACACAGGACAATCAGTCTTCCAATGGCCTCTCTCGTGACAGTAGTTGCAGCTTTTACTATTGTCAAAGTTGCCTCGTGGTTTGGGGTCAGACTTAAATGAAGCAGCTTTCCATGGACGCATCTGATCAAATGAAGCAGCGGCAGAATTATTACCTCTCCAGCCAATGTTATCGCGCGCAACGGCGTGCTCTCTAAAACTGCCCTTATGGAGTAGCACATATTCGTCTGCTGACACAGCAGCTTCAGCAGCAGTGGTGACCTTTTTCTCGTTAATGTATGTTGCGATTCGACCTGGAAGCACATTTTTAACCTGCTCCAAAACAACCAAATCACACAAGTCCTCAAAAGTGGTAATATCAAGCGCAGTTAACCAGCGTCTCAAATGGGTTGTTAAATCCCTAGCAAATTCAACATACGTTTGTCCGTTTCTCTTCTCCCAAGACCTGAAACGCTGGCGATACGCCTCTGGCACAAGTTCATAAGCTTTAAGCACAGCAGACTTTATTTTAGCGTAGCTAGAGCCATCTTCCAAACACGAATAAACTTCCTGCGCTTTTCCCGTGAGAACGCACTGGAGCATTAGAGCGCAGTCCGCGTCAGGCCAGTTCCTAGCTTTGGCGACACGCTCAAACAGCATGAAAAAAACATCTGGGTCCCTCTCATTAAAGTGTGGCAACAACCGCAAATTATTAATGTCAAAGGGACGCACACCAGATACAGGCACTCGCTCACCCTGATCCTCACCGGACCACTTGCCATCTTTACCTAGAGATAGCCGATATTCCTCCAGATCTAACTTTGCTTTTTCTGTTTGCTGGCGAATCATCTCCACCTCAATTTGTTTTTTAACTTCCAATTCATGTTTACGCTTCTCGTGCTCCATCTGAATCAAGAGAAGCTCTTTTTGTTGTTCAAAAGTCAAACCCTGCGTCTGAGCAGATGTAGCGACTGGAGAAAGCTCTTCTATGTCTGTTGTCATAACTCCCATTTCGACTAGTTTTGATTTCAAAGCCACTTTAATTTCTTTTTTGAGAGGTTTATCCCCCACAACTACTGAATAATGCGCCGCGATTTTAAGCAACTGCTGTTTTGTGCACTTTTCTAAAGCCTCCTCAGACGGAGCAGCCATAAACGCCTCACTTTCAGCCATTTCCAAATTTTAACACACACACACACACACACGGGAACCCACACCTGTCACCTGGCTCACCTGTTACCAGCATAAGCCACCACTAGGACTAGAACTCTTCCCACCAAGCCCAAGGTAAATAATCTACGAACCTATATTCCAAACCAAGCCATGCCAAAACCTCCACACAGATCGTCCAACTTACCCTGTTCCACCAGCCAAAATACACTGTGCCGTTTCCCCCGGTCACAACATACGCTCATCCACGAGCAAACAAATGTTTACCGCCACAGTAAACAAAAGGGACAAAAGAACCGGGATTGCGCCCACGGCGCTCCAAAGCACTTTTACGCACCAATCCGGCACCGCATACCGTATCACAAAACCTGGGATCAAGGAAAACACCTACAGCCAAAATCAAATAAATGTAAAATGTCAATTTTTAACCACTCTACGCGCTCTACAGCGCATCAGATAGACAAATCCTGAGTTGAAAACCAAAGAAAGCGAAAACACGCAACTAGTTACCATATGCTAGAGAACTACAAAACACATTCTGAAGACTCTACAAATGATCTAACTAGATCGCGCGGCACAAACAGGAACGAAACGGACGAGCCCCCATTTTGTCATAACCCGGCTCAAAGGCTATGACAAAAACGGGAAAAGGACACAAAATACCGATAAATAAACTATTTATTTAACAAAACAATAAACTGAAGGGTAACTGCTGATGTGGGGTGTGGTAGTCAGTGACATCAGTAGTGTTCATGTGGATGCGTGTGAATAGTGTAGGGTAAGGTGTTGTGGAGTCAAAACAAAACAAAAGAGTTGCGTGCTTACTTGAGGCTTACTTGATGTGCACAAGGAACAACAGAGATGTAGATCTATCTACAAAAGAGACTGGACTGGGCATTTGAGTGCAAATTCTAGTAATTATCGCTGTAGGTTCACATTATGTTGTCATGACAACTTGTAAAGTATTGATATTACTATATTTGTCATGCTGTAGTCAATGGGCAGTTAAGGCTAATTGGTTTATGTCACCTGTTGATATGCAGAGAGTTAAGATTAATTTATATTACAATGGGATACCACCTTAGTCCAATGGAAGAAACCACTTGAGACCTAAGTATTCAATTGCCTGAAATATGAATAATAAACTCTATTCATAAAACATTTTTTCAAAACATGGCAACAAATTGCTCTACATGAAAAAATCTGTAACCTGTAAAAGTAAATTCATACAAAACAAGTGTTTTAAAATGTAATTTAAAAAAAAAAAAGGAGAACTGATTTGATTGGCACAATTCCTCAGCATAGACAGACATGGAAATAGGTGAAGATAGATAGATACAGTGAACGGGTAGAAAGGTGAGTGATGAGCATCTTGCCCCTAATCTGAACAGACAAGCAGGCAGCCAGTGAGCCGAGGGTCCAGATAGCAGAGGATCAGGATCAGGATCAGCTCCAGGTCAGGCTGCAGCCTCTGGCCGACCCTGACAACAGCCTAGACCTCAGCTTCAGGCTGCTCCGCTCAGACGACTGGTGAGGCTTTTACTGTAGGGAGTAGTAGAGGAAGATTCAGGTTTTCAACAACATAACTGGCAAGGGACCAGGTTTGTAAGAGGCATGTGTGTTGTACTTGAAGTAATGTAAAGTGCAATCTAATAATTGTTACGACCAAACCACAGGGAGAAGAAGGTTGCTGGTTTGACAGCTATTCGAGCGCTGGCACAGCACCATTCAGCAACACTGGAGCCCAAGCTTCAACAGTCTGTCTGGCAGTCACACGGGAGGTATTGTTGCCATTTTCATGGCTTTAGTTTACATTTGCCTATATTTTGTTAATGTGTATGTGATTGTACGAGTGTGTACACATGAGTGCATGTGCATTAGAAGTACAGCCATTCACTGATCTTCGGTCTCACTATTCAGGTGAAAAACCTGCGTTCTGCAGTGTCCCGTGCTGCTATGGCCACACTCAGGGACATGTACGTCTACCTCCAGAAGACCATGGACTGTAAGGCAGAGGAGACAGCCCTCATACTGCTGCAAAAAGTGGGCCAGTCCAACACTTTCATCCAGAAGGAGGCCAATCTTGCCCTGGATGCCATGGTGCAGAACTGCAGCCCCAGCCGAGTCATAAATGCTCTGCTGAATGGCGGTCTGAGGTAAGGGGAAATAAAAGCTACATTCAATTTATTAGAAAATATTAAAGAGGAGGAACTGCAACATCAACAAATATAATAAACATCAACTTGAAATAACACAATCAAAGCTTCAAAAGTGATTCTCTTATATCTGATTGTCTTTGTCCTTCCTCAGCCACCGTTGTGCTGCAGTGAGAGCCAGTACAGCTCAACACCTGGACCAGTTGGCTGATGTCCTTGGGGCCGCTCGAGTCCTCACGGGAAAGAAGAACTTCACCGACCGCTTCCTGATTGCAGTCAGCAAAATGTCTCTGGACTCTGCATCAGAAGTGAGGTGAGATGACCGAACTGTAAAGTTGTGTTATTTAAATCACAAGGTTCAGAATTGCATTTTCCTATGGCCTGTGGTTTGGGGCTCCAGTCTGTGTTATTAACCTTTTTAGGAATCTCAGTTCCACTTATCTGTGCACTGTGCAGCCCTAAACGAGAAATTCATTTCTCCACAGGCACCATGGACATAATACCCTCCAGAAACTTGCCTCAAGTGCCAACTTCTCAAAATTGTGGGCAAAGATGGTCCCACAAAAAGACAGAGATTTGGTCTTCAAGAGGCTGCATGTGAAGTAGACGTCCCTGAACAACTTTCTTTTCCTTTTTGACATGTTGATCTTGTTTGTTTTTAAATCAGACTGAAGTTTTATTTTGCCATATAGTCATTCTTTACAGCTGAAATATGGGAATAAGAAACAGCCAAAACTCCAATCCATGAAGTTGAAACACAAAATGCATGCATGTATTTTGTAGTTTGCAAAATTTGCAAATGTGCAAACAAATGCATTTGACATTATGAGCTTGTGGCAGACTGGGGATGTGGTGGTTGAGGCGCTTTCCAGCGTCTTCTCCCAGCCGGTGCACCTCCCCTCTGTCCCACCAGGTCAGCCATGGGCACCAAAGCTGCCAGTCTCCATGATGCATACCAGCTTCAACGGGACTGGCCAGCTCTTCCAGGTCCGTCCCCGCTGCCTCCTCTGGGACAGATCGGTTGCCGTTGCTGGTCCCACTCACACTCCTAGAATTTTTAGTTGTGAACAACAACACCCATTTGTGAGTCACTGAGAACATTTGCAGCCATTTTGCTAGTGTCCTGCAAATCCAATTTTCAGTAATTGACAAAAAGAAATGGCAATACTTGTTCACAACTACAAAATCTAGTGCAAATTTGCAGATTGTGTAGCAACCATACAGCATAAGATGCACATACACATTGTGCTCTGGAACGCAAAATGCTTGTGTATGTATTTTGTAGCTTGCAATCAGCTACTTGCAAATGCGCAAAATACATTTTGCATTCGGCATTATCAGCTATTATCAATATTTCCTGCACCTTATGCTGTAAGTAAAGACATAATCTGCAAAGTTGCGATAGATTTTATAATAACTATTTGCACATTCTGCAAACTTTGTGAAATATTATGAAGTATTTGTGAACACAAGTTTTGAATTATAATTGCTATATATACACGTACATGTACACATTTGTACATTTGTGTTTGCAAATGTTACAACCTCACACATCTTACTTTCTAAAATACATCTTGCGATGCACCTGAACACATCATCAGTCATGTGACCTGGGGTCATTTTAATGATTCACAAAATGTCACACAAACTTTATGGATTGGAGTGCACATTTGTTACAAGTTTGCAAGTCATGTTACTACCTTGTGCATCTTATAATACAAGTCCAAGTTATTTTGGCAGTTTCTTATTCCCATAAGGTGCTGTGTATAAACTCAGGTAAGCAGGGCAAGCAGGGCAGATGTCCAAAGCAGTCTAGAGCTCCAGGCTTCAGCACCCCCCTACTTGACTAAGGCTGGGTCCAACTAGAGTAGAGATAGACCACTGCTCACTAGGAGTGTCTTGCCAAAGGACACTTGGCTTTTGAAGGGCACTGTCCTGTAACCAAAAGGTCAGAGGTTCTCTCACCATTAGGCTACACTCTGCCACCCTGCTATACAATATGGCCCACTTTCTATAGGATTCAAATCAATACTTTCAAGCATATTCACACAAACCTGTGAGCATGAATCATGTTTGGTATTTGCATTTGAATTATTCCTTGTCTCTTCAATAACTATTTTCAGTCTGCCTTTAAACAAACATCAACATGGAAACTCTGTTGTGGCTTACATCTGCCAATAAATGTGTTCCATGCATAACTTTGACTTTACTGACTTTTATTTACGGTCTTTTTTAAAACGGTTTTGTTTCAGTTGTGCAGTGAAAAGCATTTTCTCTCTGGAGTAACTGTAATCCACTTCTTCTACTTTTCATATCTATGCTTTAGGCGTGTGAAGAACCTCAGCGTCACCATTCTCTCTTCTCTTTGATTTACCTAAATGACCAACTGAGGAAACCCAACATGTTCACAGCACCACCTGGTCCCCCCCTCCCAAACATAATATTTGGTACCATAATGCTTAATAGTATGAGGAAACTGTGACCAGCGTAGTTAGTCTCAGGCTTAAATTATCTGAAGAATCTGAACCTGGGATTATGTACAGCACATGAGGCCCACAATATTTATTGGTAAAACAAATGAACTGATTGGTTCCAATATGATACTCACTGTTTGAAACATGACAAACAAAACACAAAATGATTCAATGATTCATGATTCAATAGCTTAAGTTATCAAGGCCTATCCAATCGACATAAGCAATAAATATAACTATGAAATAAATATACAAATAAATAGATTCGTTCAAGTTTAGTAAAGGCACAGCAAATCACACAATAGACAGATCATTAATGCTCTGCAAGTTCAATTCTTTGCTATTCCAAACAACGGTGGGAGATAATTCGATTAAATAAATGAGCAGTTAAGAGGAGAGAGAGAGCGAGCAAGAGAGACGGCAACGCTGTATCACCACACAACACAGAGCGGGGTGTTTGGAGAACAAAAGAAAGAAAATAATAAACCAGGCCTGGTAATTTACAAATACAATCTATGAGGGATGCGTGAGGTCGGATGGAACACGTTTTAATAGAAACCTTAAATTTAACGTTACCGCCTTTTCTACAACTCTAACTTGTCATAATATAATAGATAGCAATCACAACGAATAAAGAAGAAGGAGATCTTTAGAAACCAATACAATACCGCACAAAGCGTGTTAAGAGCGTCCTCTCCGACTTCACGCACTCTCGTACAAAAGTGCCACACCTGACTGAAGGTGCGCTTCAGTTTTATTCGTCGGCTGCCACGACTCGCTTGCTCATTGGCGGTCGACAATTAGTTACACTAACATCCCACATGATGAAGACCATGGAAAGGCTAGTCCTCGCTGACCTCAGACCCCTGGTGAGTACATCACTGGACCCCCTGCAGTTCACCTCCCAGCCCCACATCAGAGTGGATGATGCAATCATCTACCTGCTGCAAAGGGCCTACTCTCACCTGGACAAAGCAGGAAGCACTGTGAGGGTCATGTTCTTTGACTTCTCGAGTACCTTCAACACCATACAGCCCCTGCTGCTGGGTGAGAAGATGAGGAGGATGCAGGTGGAAGTACCCTTGGTTTCCAGGGTGACTGACTACCTGACTGGCAGACCACAGTTTGTGCGGCTACGGAGCTGTGTGTCAGATCAGGCAGTGAGAACACAGGGGTCTGTCCTGTCCCACTTCCTGTTCACCCCCTACACATCGGACTTCAGGTACAACTCTGAAACATCCCATCTGCAGAAGTACTCAGACGACTCTGCAATAGTGGGGTGCTTCAGGGGAGGACAGGAGGAGGAGTACAGAGGCCTGGAGGACTTTGTGGTGTGGTGTGAGCAGAACCACCTACAGCTCAACGTCACCAAAACAAAGGAGATGGTTGTGGACTTGAGGAGGACTAGGTCCTAGCAGACTCCAGTCTCCATCCAGGGGACGGATGTGGAGTCAGTACCTGGAGGAGGTGGTAGAGAGAAGGATGCTGGTCAAACTTCTGGCCATCATGGATAATGTCTCCCACCCCTCCATGCCATGGTTATGAAGCAGCAGAGCTTATTCAGCCATAGACTGATCCCACCACGGTACGACAGAGAGCGCTACAGGAAGTCTTTCCTTCCGGCCACCATCAGACTTTTTAACGTCTCCCCTCCCCCTCTACAGCTCAACTGAGGACTGTGTTCCTCCTCACCACTTATCACTTATCACCCTGCACTTTATCCATTCCCTTTCACACAGTGCTTAATTTGTAAAATAAGAGATGCCGGGGCTCAACTCGCCTTCCCCAACCAAGTCTGTTAAGTCTGAAACGATTACAAAGACTTTCAATCTCAGTCTCTCCGAAAAGCGCTTCTAATTTCTCAGGCCAGTATTGTGTGTAGAGAACTTTCAGTTCATCTATAAGTTTCTCATACTCGGCTGTGTCGTTCAACCTTCCTCCAGCAGAGAGCATGCGTTCGCGCAGATGACAAGCTAAGCTGTCATAGAACTGTCTTCTGTCTATTTTTTTGGCATGCATCGTTCCCTCATGCAAGGCCACCCCCTGAAATGCACCTTGTTTGATTCCCTCCTCACACTTCGCGTAGTGCCCCCCAACTTTGTCTCGCATAGTCATAGACTCAAACACCAGTATTTGTCGGCAGATTGCACGGTGAGCGTCAATGATTGTGCAGTCACGTTTTTGTAATTCCAATGACAGCTCTGACAGCTCCTGAAGCGCATCATACATGATTCCCAAATCATTAATGAATTCATATGAAGTTATCTGTTTGCTGAGACCAGCATAGCTTTGACGCGTTGTGCTGTCGCGCTTTGAGTCCGCAGCTGCAGTATTGAAGTGCTTACACAGAGTGACACAGAATGTTTTCCAAACGGCCTCCACGGTTCTGAAGCTAGACGCAACCCATCTCGTGTCTAACACTCTGCCTATTTTGCAAAGTTGAACGTCCAAGGTCTCTGCACATTGTTTCAGTTCCATCCTATTCTTCCCGGAGGTGCTGTAGAGAGAATATACTTCGTCCAGGAATATTTTAAAGTGATTCACTGCACCGATCTCCTTCATTGCATCACCAACTGCTAGCTGTAACGGATGCGCAGAACAGTGCCAGGTTATTATGTTGGGAAACATCGCTCATAACCGAGTCACAACACCCGAGTTTCGCCCAAACATAACGGATGCTCCATCGCATGCGATGGCAACTAAATATTCCTCAAGAAAAAAGTAAACCCGGACTTTCTGAGTGCCGACAATAAACTTGACGATGCCCTCTGCTGATAGATCACTCAGTTCTATAAGGTCAATATAAATGTTAACTGGATCATCCATGTCGTTTAACTGCATCCGCAAGTAAACTATTAAGTTGTTTGCTTTGTTAAGCGCTGTAGCCTCATCAATCAAAATGCTTACTTTTGGAGTTTGAGTAATAATTTCGTCAAATAATTTGTTTCTCATTTCAGAGGCAATATGGCATTGAACATTAGAGCATGCCACGTTTGAGTGCAGAATGCGCCCCATGTTAATTGTTGCCAATCAATTTCTAGCTCAAAGCCATGTGCAGGCCTGTTTTTCTTAGCTTCTTTATAAGCAGTGCGAAAGATCCTGGCAGTTGTTTCAATTTGATTTTCCCGTGCACTTGCAATACAATCTACCAGCGTATCTTTCTTTGCCTGCTGTACAATTCCAGTGGCAGCAGTATGTGCTTTTGAGTTTAAATGTTCCACACTCTTTTTACGGAGTGCTTTCTGCTGTTTGGCTTTATCAACACTAGTGGGGCCACCGCTGACAATTTTAGCATCAATCCATTCTTTTGCTAATTTAACACCTGGCATTTTACAAGATGGCCCAAACCCACCTACCTCTGCACATATACTGCAGCCTACACCCAACCCCTTTACAACTAACCAGGGGTACTGGTTTTGAAAGTAGTTTCTGTGCGAGTTTCCATCCTGCAGGGAATGCATCTTCGAGCTGTTTTTCAGGGTGTCACGAGCTGTCCTCGTCCGTCGTCTGGTTCGTCATTGCTGTTATGCTGCTCATCCTCGCCTAGCTCTGGAGCTAAAGCTAATGCTGTTTCACTGTTGCTTGCTTCGCCAGCTAACGACGTATCATCACTGCTGCTTGTTTCAGCCACTTCGTCGATTTTTCTCTGCTTTGTGCAGGTAGGCTTTTGAAAATAAGAAAATAACGTGTTTTGTCTTTTAGACATGATCCGAATTCAATGCCAGCCCAGAAGCCAGCTTTGTGCTGCATTCACGTTAACCGTGAATCTGTTTTGTCGGCTTGCTATCAGTAGCTAACTAAACGTTGACGTTGTAATATTTTTTTAAGCTTCCAGTCTGTCTGTCTGTGTGTCTGTGTGTGTGTGTGTGTGTGTGTGTGTGTGTGTGTGTGTGTGCGTGCGTGCGTGCGTGTATCTATTTACATATTAGGCTCTGATTGGCTCGCGGCCTCGCGCACCTACTCTTGTAATGTTCACTGGACGTAACGTTGTTTAATACCAGTTTAAAATACGCGTTGTTGTCGCACTTTAGAGCCTGGAGCTCTGATTCTGAGTAAGACATTTGCCGGGGTGCAAAATGGGATTCTTGGCATTTGCCGGGGCTGAGCCCCGGCTAGCCCCAGCACAAATTAAGCACTGCTTTCACATCCATCCATTACCATTCATTCACTCTGTATATATGTACCATCCATTCATTCACAAGCTGCTCTTCCCAGTCTTATTACCTGTATATATGTAAACATACCATCCATCCACTGTACATCCTGGTTCTATGTCAACTAGTATTGGAGTATTTAGTATTTAGGCCTTTGTATTTTGTGATACTGTTATGCTGCTGCAACCCCACAATTTCAATAAAGTATCTATCTGTGTCTATATTAGTCTATATTAAACTCCTCAATGTGTAGTGCAGTTTAGTACTGTAGCTGGTTTTTACATCAACTAGTTAGCTTTTGCAAATTGATTGATTTTGGTGAGTTTGTTCTTTTCAAAGTGAGAGAGTCGTGTCTCTCTAGACTGAGAGGTTTTTGTAAGGCGGCTCAATGAGTTTGTATCACTGTGGTGGACTTTTGGTGGAGGCACCAGACTGGATGTTGACTGTAAGTACCTTTAGTTTCTACATGAACTCATATTCAATATTAATTCTACTTGCATTTAATAAATGTAGAGTTTACAAAGAAATTTTTGCGATTGAGATTTTGAATTAAATCAAACTGCCATGATTTTCTGTGTCTCCTAATACAGACTAAAACCACAATGAAATGAAAAACCTCTTTTACACTGAAAATGTATTTTGTCTGTTTGTAGATTCTTGTCATTTCATTTTCCTAAGAAATAGATTTGGTTATTGTAGATATTTTTCAGACAATTCTGAAACAAATCCTCTTTCAGAATGTCTGAAAAAATATTCTTCAAATACTTAAAAGCAAAATGTTTTTGAGTTTTATCTGAAGAAATCTCTTCTATATTCCATCAACCATTTATTTATTAAGCGTATTATTTGTTACTCAATCATACTAGTAGACTAATGCTTTTTAATGGCATGTCACATGACTGCCAATGAAAATAACATAATGAATGATCAATGAATCAATCATTATCAATGAATATATTGGATTTCAAACACAAACTGAATTAATATGATTAATCTTGTGGATTTGCCAAACTTTAGTAGTCAAAAATGTTTCGTTTTTTTAGTAATGGTTTCTGACATCTGCTCTGGTTCAGTAGTGAAACTGTCTGTTGCCATGGTTCAGTAGTCAAGCTGTATGTTGCCATGGTTCCTCAGCTCAGAGAGGGAAGTGAAACCCTGAAGACCAGTTTCATCAAATCTCTCACTGCTGAGTCATCAGAGAAAGACCCTCAGAAATAATCCTCTCATGTACAGTTTATTTTCCCTCGTATGAACTGGTTTTATTCTCTGTACCTCTACCTACACCCTCACTACCTGTCTCCCTCGCTGTTTCTCTCTATCTGATCTCCTGTCTGTCTCCTCCAGTGGGTCGAGTCGTCCCCACCCTGACGGTGCTGCCTCCCTCCAACCTGGAGGTGCAGCAGGGGATGGCCACGCTCATGTGCCTGGCCAACAAGGGCTTCCCCTCAGACTGGAGGCTGGCCTGGAAGGTGGACGGCAGCAGCAGCAGCTTGGAGGTGAGCAGGAGCCCCGGGGTGCTGGAGAAGGACGGCCACTACAGCTGGAGCAGCACCCTGAGGCTCTCTGCAGACCAGTGGGAGAAGGTGGGCTCTATGACCTGTGAGGCCACCCAGGGCTCCCAGTCTCCACTATCAGAGACACTGAGGAGAGACCAGTGTTCCCAGTCCTGACCTGACTCACTGGGACTTCTACTACTGGTTTTACTCTGCTACTGCTCTCAGTCTGCCCTCAGCACTGTAGTCTCTCTCTCTCTCTCTCTCTCTCACCAGAATCATTCCATCTTTAAATAGTAATGTTTTCTTGCTGCCAGTAATGCTGATGTTCTCTGTATGTTAAGACAATAAAGAGCTTTTCACCAAATCAGTTGTTTCCATGGATATCATTATAAAATAACAGATGTCTTATGATGCTGTCTTAATGCTAACAGTGGTTCCAGTAAATCCACAAAGACTGAGCTCATCTCAGGGTAAGGTGACTAGAATTGTATAATTACTGCTGATGATTTGAGAAATAAATGATGGGATGATGTAATGCATGCACATACTGATGTTATAGCATGGTGATAGAGGACTACATAGATTGTGGGCTTGATTGCTATCATGCTGTACTGACATGACAGCCACTGATCAACACTGGCCTCTTAACAGGTGGGAGCAGAGAGGCAGGACAGATATGCAAACACACACAATTTACACACACACACACACACACCTACACACCTACACACACACACGCACACACACACACACACACACACACACAGAGTCAGTGAAGTGTAGCTGTCCTGAACATATCATTTATTTAAATGATACTATTAATAAAGTTTCAGGGCGTTGTCATCCTAGAAGAGACCACTCCCACACTCCCACCAGGATAGAACAACCATTTATTCCAGACAGGTTTTAACTGTTTTCATCTAATCCTCTTTTTTTTTGTTTTTGCTATTTTCATACAAATGAGCATTATAGACAGTTTGGTACATTTAAACAGGTTTAAACAGTCACATTGGAACTCTGTTGTTGATGAGGTTTGATGTTGGGGTGGTTGTTTGTAGGTCTTTCCTCTCACACTCTCTCTCTCTCTCTCTCTCTCTCTCTCTCTCTCTCTCTCTCTCTCTCTCTCTCTCTCTCTCTCTCTCTCTCTCTCTCTCTCTCTCTCTCTCTCTCTCCTCTCTCTCTCTCTCTCTCTCTCTCTCTGCGGAGGGCTTGAGTGTGGTAGAGTGAGTGTGATTGTCTCTTCGGAGTGAGTGGCTTCTATAACTTTTTCTATCTATTTACTATATATTCTTTTCACGGTGGTGGGTTATATTGTGTAAATAGCAGGGGTTTAGGGTTTTTGGGGGCGTTAGTGGCAGTGGCGGAGCCAGAAGGGTGTCCGGGGTGGCACTGGACACCCCTGATATCTGATTCGCCACCCCGGGTGCCACCCTCAAATTTAATTCGCTATCACTGGCAGTTTGATGCTGATTGACATCTCATTTCACCTCTTGTTGAAAGAAGCGTTTATTTTGACATCCGGCGGTGAAAGCACCATATTGAAGTAAGTTTTAAGGTTTAGCATCGGGTTTAGGTTTCCTGAACAACTTTTACGAAAGTTGAGTCGCTGTGTAGATGCATATTGGCAATTTGGCTCCATAACAGACAGTTAATCAGATAAGAGACATCGGTTCCCAATTTAGCCTAACATGCCATACAGTGCAGTGTCGTAAGTTACAGTAGCCTATACGAGCGACATATACTTATATACCTTATAAGTATATATATTATATATATTATAATGTGGCGTGCTCGCCACAATACCGGGGGTCTGTGACAGACAGAGACGTAGGCAGGAGGAGAGTTTAACTGGCCAGCAGGCCGTTTTATTACATCACAGCAATAAACCTGGCCCGGCATTGACGGCAGTGAAGAGCGCCTTCTTTCCCGGCGCGCGCGTTGTCCAGTCCACCGGGCTTCCAGGGGCGTGCCGCCCCAACCCTGACTGGACAGCCCTTCCAGGCTGCACCTGGCCGCATCCTCCGCGGAGCTTGGCAAGTCGCCGCCCGCCTTGGACGCCCGCTCTCCCACTCCGTCTTGGCCGCTCGCGCCCTCGCCTCCGTCCCGGCAACCCCGCCGTGGACCTCGCTTGGGCGCGGCTGCTGCTGGCTCGTCTCTCTCCCCCGGCTGCAATCAGGCTTAATTGGCCGCAGCCGGTCCCGGATCCAGGGTAGAGTCAGTCCACCGACCCTGGATCCAAGTTAAGCCTCATCCCACCCTCCTCCCAGCTGCCACATATATATATTATTATTATTATTATTATTATATATTATTGTTATTATATATTATTATTATTATTATTATTATTTATATTTATTTCCATTACCTATACTTTTTCAAGTCCCTTTCTGCTTGATAAAATTTGTGCAGGCATACTTTTTTCAGTCGAAAGAAAAAAAAACTATTTTTTGCTTGGATTGGGGCAAGTTGGTCATACCTGGTATTCAAATTTCAGTCTTTTTTTAATTTTTTTTAAATTTTCTTCCATAAATAAATCCCAAAAATTCCCGGGACAAATGCTATCTTATCTCCCTTTGGGGCTTGAGCTTTATTTTTTGAAAATATTTTGGAAGTTTAAACACTTATAGACCCAGATTAAAAAATTATAAAACAGGTGACCCAAGTCTCTCCAGTATGTGAGTACAGGTTTTGTGTGTGTGTGTGTGTGTGTGTTGTGAAAGAAATTGAGCTGCAGTTTTGAGGTGGAGACCCGGTATTATTATGTTAAAAAAAATTAAGTGAAGTAACCCTAGTGGGGCCCCAATACTGCCAATTGAAGAACCCCGGGGTTAAGTGAATTATCACTTCTACCTCTAATCAGCAAACATAATTCATTCATCCCTTAGATGCCAGGTTGGGGTTTCACATAATTTCTGTCATGGGCTATGGACCCCCCAATAGCCTTGGCCACCCCCTGGCCACCCCTGTATAAAATTAGTTTCCCCCACTGTTTTGTGGTCCGCCAGCGTTTGTGGTTGGCGTGATTTTGCAGTCAGGGGCCCGACTAAACTAAAAAGGAAGCATGGGATGAAAATAGGGGCCCCCTTTAACCCCCTAGCATGAGAAATTCAAGTCTCTCGGGGGATCCCCTTTAGTCCTTTTTACTCGGACGTAGAGAGATCCTGAAAAAAGCGTACTGCCTGGTTTGGCAATAGCCGTCAGGATAGGAGGGGTTTGGCTGAACCCCCTACTGGAACTACATCCCACCCTGCAGGACTTAACACCCGGAGGTGCAGAACCAGAGCCCGCAGGATTTGAAGGGTCCTCAACCCCAACAAAGGGCTGTTTCAGCTGCTGCGGTCGGCAAGCGCCCCCGCATCATGCTGCAAAAACAGAGAGATAATTTTCTTCAGGGCTGTGAACTCTGACCTCACCCGGACCCCACCCGACCCACACACTGCCCCCCCTTATCAACACACACACACTTAGGTACGACTACACTAATTTATATTTCAATAACAAATTTTTTATTTTACTAGATTTTTATTTTTATTTCTTTCCCCTTGTAAATAGTGATCTTTACTGTAAATAAATTTTGCTGTTTTTTTTTTTGTAAATACTGTGTATTTTTCCCCCTTTGGGACATTCCTGTTGACATTGCCACTTTTCCCTTTCACTGCACAACCCCTTTGTGTGTATGTGACTGTGGCAGGGGGCCACAAAACCGGGGGCCTTGACAGACAGAGCATAAAGGGAGGGGAGTTAATTTGGGGCCCGCAGGCCCCTTTTTTAAAATTTTCCCACACACTTTTTCCCGGGAAAATATTTCCCACGGCCCGGGGTTTACGGCAGCGCGCCGTCGGCGCCGTTTTCCCTCCGCCGGCCCCTCCTTCGGGGCCCGTGGGCCCCGCCCGGAGCCCCAAGGCTGCCCCGCCTGCCAGGCTTCCAGGGGGGTCCTGCCCCCAAACCCCCAAAATGGGCAGCCCTTGCAGGGGCTCCCGGGCTGCGTCCTCCGTGGACCCCCCCCGGGCCCCCGCGGCCCGGAGACGGCCCGCAAACCCCCCCGTCCCCCTCCCGCTGGCGCTGGCCCCCCATCTCTCCGCATCCACCGCCCCGCCCCTCCACTGGCGCGTCCCCCCTTTACACTCCCCATTCACACCCACTTTTAAAAAAAACCCCCCTGCAATCATCCCAACTGGCTGCAGCTGGGAAACCGGATCCAGGAAAGAAAAACAGTCCCCTAACTCACCTCCCCTCCCCGGATCCAATTAAGCCCCCCCCCCACCCTCCCTCCATCCGCCACAGTGACAAATAAAAATCTTAAACTTTAAAAATCCCCCGGCTTTCCTTGTTCAGTGGAAGAAAACAGCTTACTGTAGGGGGTTTGTGGGCTAGTTGCATCAATCCGCTCCCAGAAGAACGCGCTGGTTTTATTCCTATTCCTTTTTTCCCCCCCGGCAAAAAGGGGTTACCTTATTAATTTTCCCCGTTTTTGCGACAAAATTCTGCATAAGAGTTATCCAGGAATGGGAAAGTTGTGTCCCCCTTAAAAAAGGTTCCCTCTGGTGCAAATTGCCGCAGCTTGAGTACGTTTTTCCATAGAAGAGATGAGGAACAAACTTAATTTTAAAAAATTAGAGGGGATAGACAGTAGGGCAGAAACAGCTAGAAAAAAGAGTAGTGAACAGGGGGGCGAAAACAGGCTGGGAAAAAGAGTAGTGAGACAGGAGGGCAAAACAGGAGGGGACAAAGGTAGTGAGAAGGGGGGCGAAAAAGGAGGGGACAAAAAGTAGTGAGACAGGAGGCAAAAAAAGAGCGGGACAAAGAGTATGAACGGGAGGGCAAAAAAGGGGTAGGAAAAAGAGTAGGGACAGGAGGGGCAGAAACAGGATGGAAAAAAAGAGTAATAACAGGGGGGGCAGGTAAGAAACAGAACAAGACTGGAAAAGGAACCCATGGAACCCACGGCGTCAAAGCTTGTTTTAAAGGGGGTACCTAAGCACAATCTTATTTGACTTTTTGGAGGAGAATGAACAATAACAAGAACAATATATTTTTGGGCTCATGCAAGACAACTTACTCTTTTTGGGCAGAAAAACAGGTTTTATTGTTTTTAAGCACATTTTGCATTTTAAAATGTTAAAATCTACCTTTTGGGTTTTTTTGTGACCCCCTGGTTTTACAGATTTTTTAATTCCCAAAATATAAACCCAAAGAGCGCCTACGGCATTTTAATTCTGCTTTATTTGTGGATGGAATTTTTTAAAAGTGTCATATTATGGAAAAGGGGCTTATTCCTGGCCCCTTTACATGTTCCAAGGGTTTCGTTGCCCAAGTACCGAAAAAAATTTTTTGGGAAGTAAACCCCTTTTTCTGTATCTTCCTTTTTCCAAAAAACACCTTTAGAAAGGAAACCCCTTAACTCAAAAGGGGCGCTTCTTAACATAACCCAAATCCCTCTCAAGATGCCCACCCCAGGTGAAAAACCAAATCCCATTTCTCGTTCAAAATGCAGTTTGGGCAAGCCTTGTTTATGGTGCATTCCATTTACTCAGAAATCGAAAATTCTGAGTCGGTATTCCTAACTTCCAATCTAAATGTGTTCCAGTGATCTGCTCGGGAAAAACATAATCCCCGCAGCAAACCAGTTTGTAGGCCCAAAGTCCAAATTTTTTTACAAGCATTAAACTCAACAAAAACTACACAGCCCCATTGTGAATAGAATGGGCGCATATCACTTCGACCCCGTTTTTTGAGTACACAGAATGCACCTTTTACTTTGGACCAGTAAACTAAAAAACAACATACAGGGCGATTTATCAACTCTCCATTATTATTTTGTAGGATGCAGGCAGAAGATCCCTGCACAGTTCCCAACACGCGAAAAAAAATGCCGGGGGGACAGAGGGGGTTTAAAAATTTTTTTTTTTAACGGCAACGTCCCGGCTACGGGTAGCTATTTTTTTCGTGTGGGGATATCACTTCCTCGGATGCTTGACAACGCGGATTCATCTAAATTGAAGCTTAAAATAGCAAATTCAAAAGGTACGTGACCCATCTAAAAATTTGGAAATCTGTAAGTGTCACCATTTTTTTGTTTTTAATTTACAAATTATCGGGTTTAGTAAATCACTGGTTAGCTGCGAGTACGGGCACCAGGGGGTTGGGTTGGCTGGAAAATAAAAAACTAAAGCTGGAGTCATAAAATAAAGTAAAAAAAGTTATTTTTTTGGAGTCAGGACTATCTTAAAGTTATTTTTGGGACCGGGGTCTTTTTTATGTCTGCCAAACGTTTCGGGCTCACCATTAGACAACCCGGTTTGGTTGTTTGGCTGCGCGTTTGGGGATGCAAATAGGTTGCATCCAATAATTTTTGGGCAACTCTCAACAAAATTTCAACCTGCTTGTTTCGAATTGATTCAATAAGCTTAGGGGACATAGCCATAAACAGCCCACTACAGCAAGAGTGTCGCCACACACCCCATACAAAAACAAAGTACAATAAACAGAATTGTTATCATTGAGAAACTAAGGGGGAACCGCCTCACTGCCTCTTCCCATTCGGGTCAGATCCGGCTAAAACTTAGGGTCTCTTTTGGGTTTCGGAGCGGCCGCCATGGTTTATGGTAGTTTTCTGCGTCAACTTTTTTTTCCCTTTAGAGAAATGAGGGCTTGCTCCCCCCGCCTCCCCCGGGGCCAATCAGAGCGGGGGCTTTTTAATACAACCTCCACGCCCTCAAAACAGCCTGTTTTTTACAATGGAAAAAATGAGAGACTGAAACAAAACCCCCCAAAAGCGGGTTTTTTATGTTTTTTTTTTTTTATATCAACTTCAAAAAAATCTTGTCAAGACCCCGGAAACAGTTTTAAATAGCCCAAAAGGGTTAAAATCCCCCCCCTTTAAGGATGTTTTGGAAAACATTTAGAGTAGAAAGCTGGTTTTATTTCACTAAGGCAGTGGTGGACTGTGGAAGGTGGAACTTAGACAACTCTGTCACATACACCTCAATGTCCAGGGGACATTCCCAGATCTAGAATGACTAACATTCAAATAGTGGAACGGGAAAGGTTTTAGCGGGGGCCACGGAAAAATCGGGGGCATATTGAAGCCCTGAAATCCAAAAAAAAGAATTTTTTTCAACCGTAGGCACCAGAGCACAGGGGGCGTTGGCCCCGATCGCGTTTCAATGCAAGCCTGATGGACACACCATCCAATTTTTTTGGTTTAGAGAAGAAAAATGGCCAGGCATTTTACCCACTCCCTACCTCTGCCCGGGGAGCACTTGTAAAAAACCTGGCACATACGCAACGGCAGGCGTTCAAAATAGCTGTACCCTGATTTATGTGGAGGACGAGGGTTTTCTCCTTTTTTTGCAGGGGCCCCTACCCCAGCCTCAAGGAGCCCAACATGGAGTGGGGGGGGGCCGTTGAACCTAAAAAGGGCTTCCCCTCGGGTTGCAGAGCTGGAGGGGGGAAAGGCCCCCGGGGTTTAAACGAGGGACTACCAGTGGAGCTCAACAAAAATTTTTTGGAGTGAGTTTGGGCAAAGACTTACGGGGAGGTTTTTAATGAAAGTTTTAAAGAAATGGTTTTTCCCCCTGATTTTGCAAAAGGGCTGTTTTCCCCTCTGCTGCCCAAGGGAAAGGAACCTGCAAGACTTTAAAAAAAAACTGGGGGCCCGCTTCTCCTTGCACTGTTAAAAGCTGCTTCCAAGCCTCGGGCCAATGGGCGAAGAAGGCAATGGACCAAGTCTCCATCAGGGACCAGGCGTACTGTGTCCCTGGTAGGCCATTCATGAAAATTTTTCATTAATTTGAGATTTTGGAAACTCTGTTTTTTGGGGATAGATACGGGTTTTTTTTTCTTTGGGGACCAAAAAAAGGCTTTTGAAGGGTTGAGCCCCCTTACTTAGGAAAATATGGGAGTTTGGTCTCACCCCCAAATCTTATTGCCAGATAAAGGTTTTTGTACCGGGACATTGAAGGGGCAAAAAAATAAGGGGGGCTCATGACCTTTTAAAGTAAACAGAGGCTTCGACGGGGTTGTTGCTGCAGGGGATCTCTACACACTGTCCTTGAGCCCTGTTACCAAAAATACTTTCGAAAGGGAGGAGGGAAGATTACCTCACTGTAACAAAAGTGTCATTTTTCAGTCTATGCGGCGATTTTTATTGTTCCAAAAAGCAACAGCAAGAAATTCAGGGGAATTGGAAGGAATTGTTGAAGAATTTGGAAGATTTCTCACTAGAGAAAATTTGGGGAAAAATGAAGTTTTAGCATTTTGGGACGGTTTGGGCTGGCTTCCAAAAATTTTCCCCCAGGAGGGTTAGTTGGAAAAAAAATGGTTTGAGGTATTTGGGGGAATCGGGGTGATGAAGCAACTCAAGCAGAACGGGGAAGGTGTAGTGGAGAAATGGAGGGGGGTAGAAAAGGGGATGGCTGCTGCACAAATTGCCCCAAAAATGCTCAGCCCTTAACCCCCTTTTCTTTTTCCCTTTTTGGTTTTGTTTTTGTTTCCGTTTTATTTTGTTACTCACTTGTCGTTCGTTTTTAGGTCACTTTACTTCCTTCCTCCCCAAGCTTCCCCCGTGTGATTACCTGCCCCCCCTAAATGTTTTTGCACCGGGCCCTCATTGTCTCCCCTCCCGGTTTATTTAGTCGGGGTTTCCCTGTTCTGTTGCCAGTTCGTTTTTTTGTTCCCTGTGACAAACGCCCCACCCTTTCCTTTTTTTCCTGCATTCCCTCGTGAGTTTTGGTTTTTTTTTTTGATTGCCTGTTTCTTCGACCTGGTTTTTTTGCTGCCCCTTGTCTGCTACTTTTCCCTTACCCGGATGGCCCTTTCTGTGTACCGAACCAGCTGGAATAAACGACTTGTACTTTTCTCCCCGTCTCGAGTCGTGCATTTGGGTCCGCTTTTGTCCAAGTCTGACACAAATGTCTTTTAGGGGGAAGAATACGGGTCTCAAAACCGGTAGCCTCTGTACTGTGGCACCGACTAGCATGTATGGAGCCACCGGGGGGATTTTTACAGAAGGACAGTCATTTTGTTGAACTTTTTTTTTTTAAAAATTTTTACATTGGGTCCCTCAGAGTGTTTTTTTTTTCCCCCAAAAGGAGGAGGGGGGGGGCAAGGTCTGGTACACCCTGGCAAGCAAAATAACACTTTTAGACTGCAATTCATACAAAAGTATCTTACAGCCCAACTGATGTTGTATGGAGACATGCAGCCCAAAAATTTTATTTTAAGGAAGGGAGGGGTTGGGGGTTTTGGATTTGCTCTGTTTTTTAAAGAATTTTAAGTTTTTAGAAAACCTTGGGATTCCCCCTTTTATCAAGGGAATTTTAAAAAAACTTTTTTGGGGCCTTTTCAAGTGGGAGGGAAAAAGGAGCCCCCAAACAAAAATCACTGCACGGCTGCTGGAGGAAAACCTCTCTATATGGACCAGGCTGGATGTGCAGGACAGTACCCCACCAGGGGCTCACCCACAGGGTTTAGGGCAAGGGCACTCTAACCTTTCCACTAGGGACCCGCGGGCCCGGGCCCAAATGAAGGGAGTTTGGCATCCACCTAGGCCTAGGCGATGGCCCCCCAAAACACCAGGAACAAATTTTTAATTTGTGGCGTGTTAGACTAACTGAAGGGGGCTTGCACTGCTGCGGGAGTTTTCGGGGGAGAGGAGTTTCCTGACAAGGGGTGCCCATTTCCTGAGGGTCGGCTTCTCTCTAGACCTAGATGGTCTTACAGGTTTTTTTGCTGGAGACAAAAAAAAGTGGGAAAAACCCCTTACATGGGACTGGGAACATATTGTATGCATTCTGGGGGAAAGCATTAAACAAAAGAAAAAAGTGGAAAATGGGCACTTTGGAGAAAAACGGGGGTAGATTGTGGGGGTTTTTAAAACCCGTTTTGGAGGGTTTTTTATAAAACCCTTGAAGAAAAGGCAGGTGACTCCAGTGGAATCCCTGCACGGGGCTATTGCTGTCAATGCTTTTATTTCTGTGATTAACCCCAAAAAACCCCTGACAATTTCCTTTTTTCGGAAGGGGAGAGACCCCTCTTTCATTTTTTATTGATGCAAAAACTCAAATTTATTTGAGATTTTTTAAAAGATGTTTTTAATCTTTTGGAGACTTGGCCAAAGTGGCTTTTTTTTTCGGGGCCGTTACAAAAGGGTGAATGCGTCAAAGTGGGTAAATACTCAATTTTTATAGTGGGGGAGGCAAAAAATGGCAATCTACAAAAGCCGAAAGAGCAAAAATAGAAAGCAACCCGGGCAGGAGGTAGTGCCGCTATTCCCTTTTAAAAATGAGTACCTAGAGGTTTTATAAATCAAAAGGGGCCAATCGGGCGGAAAAAACGCTCTGTAAAAGAAAGAAACTTGATCTTTAGCGTGTCTTTAGTTAATCTTTTGTTTTCCTGAATCAGGTCTGGATCCGTGCTTTTATGATCATTGTGCTTTGTTTTTTATTTTTTTCTTAAAAATCAAAAAAAAAAATCTCTTCTCTCTCTCAAAATTTGGGGCCTAAGGGCCTAAGTGTGTAATTTTCTTTCAGAAGGAGCTGCTGTGTTCGAAAGTGACTTAAAATTTTAATTTTGAATTATTTTATTTTAGGGCCCAGCCTGGACATCTGGAAGTGGTGTGTACTAATGTTTAATTTAAATAAAAATATCAACCAGTGGTATACTGTTGGTTGTGCTGTGGGGGCCGAGAGTTTTACAGGAGATCCTGACGTCCCCGAATTCCAGGGCCAGCATGGATAAGCGTTGGACATTCACATTGGGTTTGGGGTTTGGATCAGGGGTACTTTTTTTGGTAATGTTGTTTGGGGGTTTTAATGTGTCTGTTGGGCTTCTTTCACTGGAACCCGTCCTCTTCATTTGGGGGAACTTTTACTTGTTGAGGTGGAGGTGTTTTTGTTTTACTTAATAAGGGAAACTGGTAGGGACACTATGCAACATCATAAAGTTCCAGAAGTAAACACAGAACCCAAAGGGTTTTTCACAGTTTTTTCGAACACAACACAGCTTACAGTACAATCATTGGTCAAGCATAATTAATGTCCTTCGCGATATGGAATGAATTTTATTGATTTAATCTGTATTTCATTCCCCCGGGTTTGAGTTAGTTGGGTACGGGTTTGGGGAAAATTTAAAAAATGCGCGGGAAAGATGGGTGTCTTTTTGCGGGGCCTTTCTTTGCTTTTTTCGGGGGTCTGCCTGCTTTTTTTCGCCATGCATTCTTCTAACCTTGCGGGTTTCCCCAAAGTTGGAAAAAGGGTTTGATTGTTCCCCTTTCACCGTCGAGATTGCTTTATTCAGTACTTCAGAAACTGTGTTTTTTTTTCTTTTCGGTTGCCTTGTAAGCGAAGTGAGACCACCAACAGACTCTGCCTTTTTAGGCACTAAACCGGTTCATCTTCAATATCGCTCATTTTCTTAGTAGGTTCTCTCTTGTCACATTTTCATGGTGACTGTGGCTGAATGAATGAATTCACTCGGGACGTCACGCGGAGTGAAGCACGTTGATTTGATTGGCGTGTTCTTTTGCTATTTTAATTTTAAAGATTTTGGCCCCTTCATTCGCAGGAAAGTGATGTTTGTCTGATGCCGCCAACACACACACACACACACAGACACTCACACTGTGCGTTGCTTTGCTAACTGGCGCTTCTAGACGTTTCCCCTTTTTTTACCTAAAAAACAATCGAAATCAGCGATTTTTAAAATTTTCCCCAAAAAAGACTATTACATTACACATTACTAAACACATTATCACCCACCCCTACGCACACCTGCGGGCCCACCATCATCAATTCCCGGTTATAAATCCCCGGGCCCACACTTTTGCCCAAACGTTCACTTCGCCAATGTGGACAACCTACGGGCAAACTTGAGCCCCTAGTTTTGTGTTTGCTCGAAACCCTAGTAACTCCTGTTTACCCGGGTTCAGGGTTATTTCTCTCCCTGATCTCTGTCTGGTGGGGCACCAGTCTGCTTTCCGCCTCAGCTCACCCTCTTGCCACGCTCCACCGTAACTCCCGGCTCAGCTCTCCATACCCTTCTCCCTACCTTGTAAATAAACTGCATTGAACTGTTCCCGGGCCTTTTCAGTTCTTTTTGGGCACAAAGAATTAGACAACCTGACAGAACAATTGGCCAGCATGGACCCAGCGGGCTCAGACAGGGAATCAGCTACCTACGAAAAACAAACACCAGGGAAAAATTTCTGGGACAACAGAACGATCCCTTTGGACCCCCTCTACAACAACCAGGGGAAAGGAACTCAAACCCCTCAGTTAACTAATCAAGTTTTCTACGTTAACGGTCAAATCTCCAGCAACGCCGGCCTTTGTCCGAGCCGCTTTTGGGTCCCAAAAATTTTAAAACAACCTGACATTTTAGGGAAATTTAAAAAGAACAATGAAAGGGAAAATAGTGAAAAGAATAAATCCAAATTTAAATAACACCAAAATTAAAAAGAATGTTTGAAATAAAAAAAAAATAAAAACAACAAATAAAACCCTCAATTCTTGGACTGCAACAAAAATCTCTCTCAGAATTTTGTTTCCTTGCCTTCATGGAAGCAAATTCATTAATGACCTCATCATAGAGATGTGGGTGCCAATGGTGATCAAAATTTTATTTTGACCAGTCCACTCAGGTGTCCGTGACATGGGGACCTTAAGTTTTTATCACTTTAGCTTAGAAAAGCTTCTCTCTGATGTCACTGCACCAAATTTTTTAAAAAGCTATTTAAAAATGCAACCCAAAAAATTTGGTGGGGCTCACAGAGAAATATTTTCCTTTTTGATATTTTTCTCAACAATAAAGAATCCTCTTTGATGTAACACCAACACCACCAGCAGCAGTGTTCCACGCATATCTTATCAGTGAGATGATGACTTATGTCCTCAGCTTTCTGCATGTCTATGGAAACAGAGGATGAATTTAAAAGGGCTCACCCTTTTAGATTTGGAATTTTGTAAATGATGCTTACATCTATGAATAGCAAAAGATGGAAGCTCTTCCAGTAATTTTCATTAAAAAATGTCATTAGGCCTTTATATGTACATACTTTTTAGTATTCAATAGGCATCTGATTTTCTATCCTACTTACAAACAATAGCTTCTCATCATCTCTCCATATCCTTATTTGGTGGGTCGATCAAAGAATTTCAGAGGGGTCCTGAAAGGTGGTAAAAATTAATCACAAAACACTGCTAAATCACACTAATTCACACTGCTCGCACATTTTACCAACCCTTTTATATTTGTTGGCTAAATGGAGGGGAATAAAAAAGTAAGTGATTTTTTTATACATAAAACAAGTGAACCCTTGTTTTAATTTCATTTTTTTTCTCCCTCTTTTTCTCTTTTGTTGTTCTGTCCCCCGACACATAGTTCTTTTTGACATGTTCCTTTTCTAACAGAAGTTTAAATTATCTTTTCTTAAAAAGGGCACCATCGGTTTTACAGCATAAAACTGACAGGGCTTTGAGCCCGTGGGTTTCCAGATTGGTCATTTCCCGCAAATAGAGTGATGTTTTCAGACAGAGCAACACAAGTACAATGTATTGTAGGTATTGTTATGACCCTGATCATATGTATGTGTATGTAAGTGTGATTTTATCCTCTGTTGTCTGTTTTCCCTCCCGCTTGAGGGCGGTTGTTTGTTTTGTTGTATGTTGAGTTTTAGGGGGGGCGGCTGGTGATTGGCCGGGGGACTGGGGGGCGCCCACTTTTTTTAAAAAAAACACCTGCCCAATGCCAGTTTGGGCTCTCTCTCTCTGCGTCCCCACCACCGTCGGTTTGTGTTTTTGGATTGTGTTAGTAGTGTTAGTAGTGTTTTGTGTGAAGTTTGCTTTTTGGGCTCGTTCATATTGTAGTTTGTATTGTAATATATTAAATAATATTGTAGTAAGTATTTTCTCTAAAAAAAGCAAAAAGGGTTTTTTTTTTTCCTTTTTTGGTAGGCGGTTTGGGGGTAAAAGGGGGGTTTTTTCCTTTTTGAAAAAAAATTTTTTATTTCTTCATG
>JAXDDX010000653.1:0-5000 GCA_034670405.1 Hoplostethus atlanticus
AGGGGAGTTCGGGGCAACTGAATCTGCCTCTGTTCTGCTGGAGGTTCCTTCGCTGGGGGCGCTTGTGCGATTTGTGTGGGCGGCGCGACGAGTCGGGGGGCCTCACGGTCCCTTTGGCTTGTTCGTGTTGGTCATGCATTCTCGTGCGAGGTCAGCCTCTTCGAGTTGGGCCTTTTGCAGTGAAACCTGTTGGAGGTCCCTTCGCTGGGGGGCGCTCGTGCGATTTGTGTGGGCGGCGCGACGAGTCGGGGGGCCTCATGGTCCCTTTGGCTTGTTCGTGTTGGCCATGCATTCTCGTGCGAGGTCAGCCTCTTCGAGTTGGGCCTTTTGCAGTGAAACCTGTTGGAGGTCCCTTCGCTGGGGGGCGCTCGTGCGATTTGTGTGGGGGGTGCGGCGAGTCGGGGGACCTCACGGTCCCTTTGGCCTGTCCGTGTCGGTCATGCATTTTCGGGCGAGGTCAGCCTCTTCGAGTTGGGCCTCCTACAGGTAAGAGTCTACCTATCCTACTGCGACACTTCGCTCGGGGGCACCTGTGCGACTCGCATGTGTGGGCGCGGCGACCTGGGGGGCCTATGGCTCCCCGGGCTGTTTGTGTTGCGCACGTGTCGGTTAATCGGGGCCTGCCTCTTGGTGTTGGGTCTGTGGTGGGGTTGTTGTAGGGAGCTTACCGGGACCCCTTCGCCCGAGGCACCCGTGTGGTGGCGTGCGTGGGCACGACAGCTAGAGAGTCTCGGCTCCCTGGTTTGTTTGTGTTGCGCGTGTGTCAGCCACAACGAGGGGTCTCTTGAGTTGGGTCTTGGATGAGCTGGTCGTGGAGCGACCTGGGCCTGGAGGATGATGCCGGAGTAGCTGTGAAGCCCTTCGAGACTGTATAACTGAGGATCTCAGTTAGTTGCGTGTGATAACCGTTGCTGCTGCCGAGTGGGTTAGGGTGTAAGACTCACCACTGGCGAAAGTCCCGAGTAGAGCGGTTGATCGGCCCCGGTGGAACAACGTCTCGAAGGATCTCAGATAGTTGTGTGTGATAACCGTTGCTGCTGCCGTGTGGGTTAGGGTGCAAGACTCACCACCGGCGAAAGTCCCGAGTAGAGCGGTTGATCAGCCCCGTTGGAACAACGTCTCTGAGCTATTTAAGTGGGTCAGAGTGCAAGACTCGCCACTTCTCACGGCAACAATGCTTCGGAGGATTCCTCTTTCGCAATGGGGATCTCCGCGACCGAGACGAGCGCGGTGCGGATCGCCTCACCTACGAACAATGCAGGTTAGACACTCAACCGGAAGGTGTACCTTGGCGGGAATTGGTGGGTCACCAATGAGCAGGGGCACCACGATCAGATTCCGGTTGCTCCGGTTGGTGAGGAGAAGGCTCACGTTGGGGCGCTCATCCCCGCGGTCTCCGCGGCATGTGGGCTCGCCCGTGGCCCCTCCAACTACTGGTAGCAGACGTCTTGGCCTCCTTAGAAGGAGACTCTTTACTGAGCCCCCCGGAAAAAAGGAGTGTCATCTTCAGGGTACGGTCCCATGAAGGACCTTTTGAACGGGAAAAGTAGATCTGCAGGTTTAAGGGGAGATGGTAAGAGGGAAGGGGTTTGGCGTGAGGATCCCTTCGTTACCCCTTCGGACTGGTGCCTCTGGTGGGGAACAGTTCTGGGGACTCCCGGCCCCTAGCACCCGAAACACTTAGGGACCCAGACATGGGGGCGTAAAGGTCCTCTATGTCTGTTACAAATGTGGAAGGACGGGAGAGAAACCCGGGCCAATCGTGGGTCATGGGGTTTGAAGTGTGGTCTGCCCCGACCGCCGGGACGCGGCTCCTACTGGCCTTCTGTGGCATGCGACTACTGCACCAAAACCTTTTCCTCAAATCGAGGGCTCTCGATGCACATGAGGTCTAGGCAATCCCTTTCCCATATTCCCCCGGGGAGTAGTGTCCAAGAAAAGGAAAGGCGGATTGGCGGAAGGGATCAGAACAACTTGGAGCCAAGGGGATGTGGAGACCCTTGCAAATTATGGCGACACGGGGGGGGGGGCCAAAACTAAGTTCATCACCAGGGCATCGGAAGCCCTTCCTAACTACTCGAAGGCACAGATTCGAATAAAAACCAAGCAATTGGACAGACGGGAGGAGCGCACCTCCGTCTGGGGATGACGATGAGCAGGTCTGGGGGCCCCGTGTGAAGGCTCTTTACCATCCGACCCAAGCGTGGGCACCCCCCGGGCGAAGTGCAGAGCAGGCTGCGGACCAGATTACTGGAGTCGGTACTTGAGGGGGACGTGGGTGGGCCCATTTCGGCACTGGGCATAGGCATACGGCGCGCTGAAAGGTTTTCTCCCCGGGAAGGTGGTTTGTCCGCTTATGGTCTTCCAAAACCGGGAAGCTTGAAGGTTCCGGCCCCAAACTGATGTGAGATCCAGTACAGGCCGTACCAAAATTGTTCAAAAAGGGGAAAGAGCGGTCTGGTCAAGGTTATCCTCGAAGGTGAAAACCTCCGAAGGCTGTCAATCCACCGTGCGGGGCCCAAAGGAAGTATTTCAAAGGTAAGTGGGAATCTATGGACACCTTCCACGACACTCGGCCCCCAAATTTAAATCCCATCCACAAGGGTGACAACTCGGTATTTGGATTCCCTATTACCCAGGATGAGGTCCTGCGCGCTGTGCAAAGACTAGGAAGGTTAGCGCAGCAGGACCTGATGGGATGAACAGGGCAGCGGTAATGAAGTGGGACCCTAAGGGAAAAGAATGTCAGCCATCTTTACGGCGATGGTGTGAATGGAAGGGTCCCCGATATCCTCAAGTCCAATCGTACTATCTGATCCCCAAGACGACCGATCGCAGAAAGCTGGGTGATATGTCTCAGTGGAGGCCTATCACGATAGGCCCCGTTATAACTGAGACTATTTTCTGGAATCTGAACAAAAGACTGGTGGCGGCGTGCGAAGATTCCACAAAACGCCCAAAGAGGGTTTATTTCCTGCCCCCCGGATTTCGCGGAAAAAAACCTGATGTTGCTAGACAGTTTGAATTCGAGCGAGCAAAAGAGATAGGACCCCCCCCGGCGGTGGTCTTTATTGACTTTGCCAAGGCCTTCGACTCGGTCCCCTCTCCCCACCCTCCACCTCTTGGAAGTGCTCCCCGCAAAGGGGGGTGGAACAGGCTGATCCTTGACCTGATCAAGAGCTTTAACAGAAGTGTACTACTGAGTGAGAGTCCTGACGGCTACCGGAGCCAATTGGATAGGCGGGTTTTTAGCGGCGACCGATGTCTCCTACGCTTTTTAAAACCTTGCCTTGACCCCCCTTTCCCCCTTCCGTACACGGGAGGACGTTGGCATCGGACTGGAAATTGAGGGACGGTCCCTCACAGCTATGGCCTTCCGCAGACGACCTGATTCTCCTAAGCAGATCATTCCAAGGAATGAGATGCAACTTGACCATCTTGGAGGCCTTCTGTGGCCTTTAACGGGGCTGGTGCGAACACCAAGAAATGTCACGGCTTCCTCATCGGCAGTAAGGCAAAGAGCTTGTGGTGAAACGACTGTCCAACGTGGGTCGTTGGGTGGGGGAGCCTCTGCACATGATTGGTCCGGGAGAGGACGAGAAATACCTAGGAACCGGATCAGTCCGTGGAGGGGTATCCCTTGAGGCCCGATTTGAAGGGGAACATTGGGCGAGATGCTTGGGAAAGTATCTGAGAACCCCCATTTGAAACCCCCCCCCAGAAGGTCCCCAATTGCTCCGAACCCACATCATTCCCAGAGTGATATACACTGCGGACCTGGGGATGGTGACTGGTGCGTAAGTTGAAGACTTGTGACAAGCTCATCAGAGGTGTGGTGAAAGAGTGGTTGCACCTGAGACAGTCGGTCGCGGATGGCCTCCTGTAAAGCCCGTTACAGGGATGGCGGTCTTGGGCATACAGAATTGGGAGGTCAGGTCCCCTCGCTGAGGGCGAAGAGAGTTCTGTCGCTGTACCCAAATTTGAATGACGAACTCCCCCAGAGCTGTTACGAGGGGGTCCCTCACGACTAAAAGTTTGACGAGGATTTGGAGTGAAAAACGGGGGCGACTTAGGGCATGCCAACATGGGGGCAGGAAGGCGGAAAAAACCCCGACACCCAAAACCCAAAACACCCCCAACCCAGAACGTGGATGGGCGGTCCCACAGAGAGAGCAAGGTTTATTGCCCCCGGATGTAGCGTGAAGGTAACCAGGACCTTACTAAGTCATCAGAGGCGCATGGCCTTGGTCCATCTTGACGTAGCGATAATGCTTCGAATCGACCTGACCACGCTGATGATGGCTGATAAACGGAAGGTGGAGAAAAACAGAACCTCAAAGATGTGATCAAACACAATTTCCTGTCCTCCGCCTCAGTGAACTTCTTCGTAATTCCCGAAGGGGGCGAGGGGAGAAATGGTTCAGGGGCAAACTTCAAGGTGCTGAAACACCTTGGAGTCCCCAGAAGCAGTGACGATGTTTCGCTTGCTAGGCCTGTTTTAGCCGGAGGGGTCCCTACTCTACTCCCTCGACACTAAGAGTGTGTTTTAACGGATTGGGTTTAACTCGGGATGGTCCTCAGCCGAGGGTCGCCTCACGGGGGACACCCGCCAGACCTGCATGAGTCGGACACGGCCCTTCAGAACTGTCGGCTCCCAGTCCTTTCGTGTAACGCATGTTATGTCCTGGCCGGTGGGTCCTCTCGGGGCTCCTGAGGTTGGGCAGTAGCTGGCCTTGGGGCGGATGCCGGCTGCGACAACCACGGAATGTCACATGGATGATCAAAACTGAAGGTCGCCTCCAGGCCGGGACAACCCACCTGGCCTGTGTGAGTCGGGCACGACCTTCGGGGACCATCCGGCTTCCCCTGACCGTCCGGTTACAGCATACAGTATCCATCGGTCGGTGGTCTCTCAGGGGCCCTGAGTTTGTCTGGATTGGTCTTGCAGGTCGGGATCAGAGTGGCATCACGGATAACGTCTTAGTCAATGGTTACCCCAC
>JAXDDX010000653.1:10000-17500 GCA_034670405.1 Hoplostethus atlanticus
TGGACATGGGGAGGGCCATGTCATGCAGAGACCCAGGGCAGAGGTGCCTAAGTGTGGGGAGGCTGGTGAGTGTGGAGGCCCGGTGGACATGGGGAGGGCCATGTCATGCAGAGACCCAGGGCAGAGGTGCCTAAGTGTGGGGAGGCTGGTGAGTGTTGAGGCCTCCCGGCCATGGGGGAGGGCCATGTCATGCAGATACCCAGGGCAGAGGTGCCTAAGTGTGGGGAGGCTGGTGAGTGTGGAGGCCTCCCGGCCATGGGGAAACCGTGCAGTGTTACACACCCAGGGCAGAGGTGCCTAAGTGTGGGGAGGCTGGTGAGTGTGGAGGCCCGGTGGACATGGGGAGGGCCATGTCATGCAGAGACCCAGGGCAGAGGTGCCTAAGTGTGGGGAGGCTGGTGAGTGTGGAGGCCTCCCGGCCATGGGGAAACCGTGCAGTGTTACACACCCAGGGCAGAGGTGCCTAAGTGTGGGGAGGCTGGTGAGTGTGGAGGCCCGGTGGACATGGGGAGGGCCATGTCACGCAGAGACCCAGGGCAGAGGTGCCTAAGTGTGGGGAGGCTGGTGAGTGTGGAGGCCTCCCGGCCATGGGGAAACCGTGCAGTGTTACACACCCAGGACAGAGGTGCCTAAGTGTGGGGAGGCTGGTGAGTGTGGAGGCCCGGTGGACATGGGGAGGGCCATGTCACGCAGAGACCCAGGGCAGAGGTGCCTAAGTGTGGGGAGGCTGGTGAGTGTGGAGGCCCCCGGAGGTCTGGGGCCCGGGTGGTCATGGCTGGGACCATGCAACGCACACACACCCAGGGCAGGGCTGCTTAGCTGAGGGCAGACAGGCCAGTGTGTGGCAAAAACATAAAAAAAGGCGAAAATGAGGCAATAAAGTAGCCAGAGGTCAGTGTGTGACCCCTGGGGGTCTGGGGCCCTGGTGGCCATGGGGGAAACCATGCCATGCGCACACCCAGGTCAGGGGTGCTTGGCTGTGGGGAGGCGGGTGAGTGTTGAGGCCCCTGGAGGTCCGGAGGCCTCCCGGCCATGGGGAAACCGTGCAGTGTACACACCCAGGGCAGAGCTGCTTAGCTGAGGGCAGACAGGCCAGTGTGTGGCAAAAACATTAAAAAAAAAAAGGCGAAAATGAGGCAATAAAGTAGCCAGAGGTCAGTGTGTGACCCCTGGGGGTCTGGGGCCCTGGTGGCCATGGGGAAAACTCTCTGACCTGGCCCCGCAGTGGTGGAATGAACTCCCCACTGATGTCAGGACAGCTGAGTCGCTGCCCATCTTTCGCCGCAGGCTGAAAACCCACCTCTTCAGGAAACACTACCCTGACTCTTCCCCTTAGCCTTGCCTATTTGTCGTCAATTATGTGTCTGAGCTCTTGTTTATTGGCTCTTGTTCACTCTTGGCTCTTGATACACTTATTTGTCTTAGCTCTTGCTTATTTGGTTCACTTATTTGTCTTAGCTCTTGTTTATTTGATTCTCTTATTTGTCTCATTTGTTTAAGATACAGTAGGTTGCTAACTTGTTGCACTCTTACCTTATCACTAGTTATGCTCTTAGTTGCTTGTTTAGGAAGGAAATGCACTTACGATTTCTGGTGACTAGTAGTTTTCTTGCCTACCTATGTTGAATGCACTTATTGTAAGTCGCTTTGGATAAAAGCGTCTGCTAAATGACTGTAATGTAATGTAATGAAAACATGCCATGCGCACACCCAGGGCAGGGGTGCTTGGCTGTGGGGAGGCGGGTGAGTGTTGAGGCCCCTGGAGGTCTGGGGCCCGGGTGGTCATGGCTGGGACCATGCAACGCACACACACCCAGGGCAGGGCTGCTTAGCTGAGGGCAGACAGGCCAGTGTGTGGCAAAAACATTAAAAAAAAAGGCGAAGCCGGGGTACCATGACCACGGAGCTCTGGCCGGGGTACCAGGACCACGAAGTTAACATTGGAATACCAGGACCAGGGAGAAAAATAGCGAAAAAACGACAGAGTCCAAAGTACCCCTAAGGGGGAAAGTACCAGGGAGTGCCCGGTACTTTTCCCCTTAGGGGTACTTTGGACTCTGTCGTTTTTCCCCTATTTTTCTCCGTTTTCGCCATGACCGGTACCATGACCACGGAGCCGGGGTACCATGACCACAAAGCTCTGGCTGGAGTACCATGACCACGGAGCTCTGGCCGGGGTACCAGGACCACGAAGTTAACATTGGAATACCAGGACCAGGGAGAAAAATAGCGAAAAAACGACAGAGTCCAAAGTACCCCTAAGGGGGAAAGTACCAGGGAGTGCCCGGTACTTTTCCCCTTAGGGGTACTTTGGACTCTGTCGTTTTTCCCCTATTTTTCTCCGTTTTCGCCATGACCGGTACCATGACCACGGAGCCGGGGTACCATGACCACAAAGCTCTGGCTGGAGTACCATGACCACGGAGCTCTGGCCGGGGTACCATGACACAAAGTTAACATTGGAATACCAGGAACCCAGGGAGATAAATAGCGAAAAAACGACAGAGTCCAAAGTACCCCAAGTGGGAAAGTACCAGGAGTGCCCGGTACTTAATCCCTTAGGGTACTTTGGACTCTGTCGTTTTTCTTCCCCTATTTTTTCTCCGTTCGCATGACCGGTACCCTGACCACGGAGCCGGGTAACCAGACCACGAAGCCTCTGCTGGAGTCACCATGACCACTGAGCTCTGGCTCGGGGTACCATGACCACAAAGTTTAACATTGGAATACAGGACCCAGGGAGAAAAACTAGCGGGGAAAAAACGACAGAGTCTCAAAGTACCCCTAAGGGGAAAAGTACCGGCCACTCCCACGGTACTTTCCCCTTAGGGTACTTTGACTCTGTCGTTTTTTTCGCTATTTTTCTCCCTGGTCCCTGGTATACCAATGTTAACTTTGTGTGTCATGGTACCACCGGCCAGAGCCCGTGTCCTGGTACTCCAGCCAGAGCTTCGTGGTCATGGTACCCCGGCTCCGTGGTCATGGTACCGGTCATGGCGAAAACGGAGAAAAATAGGGGAAAAAACGACAGAGTCCAAAGTACCCCTAAGGGGAAAAGTACCGGGCACTCCCTGGTACTTTCCCCCTTAGGGGTACTTTGGACTCTGTCGTTTTTTCGCTATTTTTCTCCCTGGTCCTGGTATTCCAATGTTAACTTTGTGGTCATGGTACCCCGGCCAGAGCTCCGTGGTCATGGTACTCCAGCCAGAGCTTTGTGGTCATGGTACCCCGGCTCCGTGGTCATGGTACCGGTCATGGCGAAAACGGAGAAAAATAGCGGAAAAAAACGACAGAGTCCAAAGTACCCCTAAGGGGAAAAGTACCGGGCACTCCCTGGTACTTTCCCCCTTAGGGGTACTTTGGACTCTGTCGTTTTTTCGCTATTTTTCTCCCTGGTCCTGGTATTCCAATGTTAACTTTCGTGGTCATGGTACCCCGGCCAGAGCTCCGTGGTCATGGTACTCCAGCCAGAGCTTTGTGGTCATGGTACCCCGGCTCCGTGGTCATGGTACCGGTCATGGCGAAAACGGAGAAAAATAGCGGAAAAAAACGACAGAGTCCAAAGTACCCCTAAGGGGAAAAGTACCGGGCACTCCCTGGTACTTTCCCCCTTAGGGGTACTTTGGACTCTGTCGTTTTTTCGCTATTTTTCTCCCTGGTCCTGGTATTCCAATGTTAACTTCGTGGTCCTGGTACCCCGGCCAGAGCTCCGTGGTCATGGTACCCCGGCTTCGCCTTTTTTTTTAATGTTTTTGCCACACACTGGCCTGTCTGCCCTCAGCTAAGCAGCCCTGCCCTGGGTGTGTGTGCGTTGCATGGTCCCAGCCATGACCACCCGGGCCCCAGACCTCCAGGGGCCTCAACACTCACCCGCCTCCCCACAGCCAAGCACCCCTGCCCTGGGTGTGCGCATGGCATGTTTTCATTACATTACATTACAGTCATTTAGCAGACGCTTTTATCCAAAGCGACTTACAATAAGTGCATTCAACAGAGGTAGGCAAGAAAACTACTAGTCACCAGAAATCGTAAGTGCATTTCCTTCCTAAACAAGCAACTAAGAGCATAACTAGTGATAAGGTAAGAGTGCAACAAGTTAGCAACCTACTGTATCTTAAACAAATGAGACAAATAAGAGAATCAAATAAACAAGAGCTAAGACAAATAAGTGAACCAAATAAGCAAGAGCTAAGACAAATAAGTGTATCAAGAGCCAAGAGTGAACAAGAGCCAATAAACAAGAGCTCAGACACATAATTGACGACAAATAGGCAAGGCTAAGGGGAAGAGTCAGGGTAGTGTTTCCTGAAGAGGTGGGTTTTCAGCCTGCGGCGAAAGATGGGCAGCGACTCAGCTGTCCTGACATCAGTGGGGAGTTCATTCCACCACTGCGGGGCCAGGTCAGAGAGTTTTCCCCATGGCCACCAGGGCCCCAGACCCCCAGGGGTCACACACTGACCTCTGGCTACTTTATTGCCTCATTTTCGCCTTTTTTTTTTTAATGTTTTTGCCACACACTGGCCTGTCTGCCCTCAGCTAAGCAGCTCTGCCCTGGGTGTGTACACTGCACGGTTTCCCCATGGCCGGGAGGCCTCCGGACCTCCAGGGGCCTCAACACTCACCCGCCTCCCCACAGCCAAGCACCCCTGACCTGGGTGTGCGCATGGCATGGTTTCCCCATGGCCACCAGGGCCCCAGACCCCCAGGGGTCACACACTGACCTCTGGCTACTTTATTGCCTCATTTTCGCCTTTTTTTATGTTTTTGCCACACACTGGCCTGTCTGCCCTCAGCTAAGCAGCCCTGCCCTGGGTGTGTGTGCGTTGCATGGTCCCAGCCATGACCACCCGGGCCCCAGACCTCCGGGGGCCTCAACACTCACCAGCCTCCCCACACTTAGGCACCTCTGCCCTGGGTCTCTGCATGACATGGCCCTCCCCATGTCCACCGGGCCTCCACACTCACCAGCCTCCCCACACTTAGGCACCTCTGCCCTGGGTGTGTAACACTGCACGGTTTCCCCATGGCCGGGAGGCCTCCACACTCACCAGCCTCCCCACACTTAGGCACCTCTGCCCTGGGTCTCTGCATGACATGGCCCTCCCCATGTCCACCGGGCCTCCACACTCACCAGCCTCCCCACACTTAGGCACCTCTGTCCTGGGTGTGTAACACTGCACGGTTTCCCCATGGCCGGGAGGCCTCCACACTCACCAGCCTCCCCACACTTAGGCACCTCTGCCCTGGGTCTCTGCATGACATGGCCCTCCCCATGTCCACCGGGCCTCCACACTCACCAGCCTCCCCACACTTAGGCACCTCTGCCCTGGGTGTGTAACACTGCACGGTTTCCCCATGGCCGGGAGGCCTCCACACTCACCAGCCTCCCCACACTTAGGCACCTCTGCCCTGGGTCTCTGCATGACATGGCCCTCCCCATGTCCACCGGGGCCTCCACACTCACCAGCCTCCCCACACTTAGGCACCTCTGCCCTGGGTCTCTGCATGACATGGCACGGTTCCCCATGTCCACCGGGCCTCCACACTCACCAGCCTCCCCACACTTAGGCACCTCTGCCCTGGGTCTCTGCATGACATGGCCCTCCCCATGTCCACCGGGCCTCCACACTCACCAGCCTCCCCACACTTAGGCACCTCTGTCCTGGGTTACTACATTACCTTCTCTGCCCTGGCCTCCGGGGCTCCACAACACCCGGCGCACCACACTCACCTGCTTACCCAGTCTTAAGCACCCCACCCTGGGTCAACACAGGCAACCGCCAGCCACAGAGCTTCGTGGTCCTGGTATTCCAAAATGAACTTCGTGGTCCTGGTATTCCAAAATGAACTTCGTGGTCCTGGTACCCCAGCTTCGTGATCCTGGTAAGCCGTTTTTTGACACTTAGTCATTTTTTTCACTCTTTTTCTTTGTGGTCCTGGTATTCCAAAATGAACTTCGTGGTCCTGGTCTTCCTTAATGAACTTCGTGGTCCTGGTACCCCAGCTTCGTGATCCTGGTAAGCCGTTTTTTGACACTTAGTCATTTTTTTCACTCTTTTTCTTTGTGGTCCTGGTATTCCAAAATGAACTTCGTGGTCCTGGTCTTCCTTAATGAACTTCGTGGTCCTGGTACCCCAGCTTCGTGATCCTGGTAAGCCGTTTTTTTGACACTTAGTCATTTTTTTCACTCTTTTTCTTTGTGGTCCTGGTATTCCAAAATGAACTTCGTGGTCCTGGTCTTCCTTAATGAACTTCGTGGTCCTGGTACCCCAGCTTCGTGATCCTGGTAAGCCGTTTTTTGACACTTAGTCATTTTTTTCACTCTTTTTCTTTGTGGTCCTGGTATTCCAAAATGAACTTCGTGGTCCTGGTCTTCCTTAATGAACTTCGTGGTCCTGGTACCCCAGCTTCGTGATCCTGGTAAGCCGTTTTTTGACACTTAGTCATTTTTTTCACTCTTTTTCTTTGTGGTCCTGGTATTCCAAAATGAACTTCGTGGTCCTGGTCTTCCTTAATGAACTTCGTGGTCCTGGTACCCCAGCTTCGTGATCCTGGTAAGCCGTTTTTTTGACACTTAGTCATTTTTTTCACTCTTTTTCTTTGTGGTCCTGGTATTCCAAAATGAACTTCGTGGTCCTGGTCACCCAGCATGAGCTTCGTGGTCCTGGTAACCTATGACTGACTTTGTCTTTTCTTTTCTGTGACTTCCAGGCCGCCAGGCCCACCACGCTCACCCGCCTGTCCACACTTAGGCACCTCTGCCCTGGATTAGTTCTTTGCTCTGCCTACCCTGGCTACCAGGGCTCCAGGGCTCCAGGGCTCCAGGCCCACCACGCTCACCAGCCTCCCCACACTTAGGCACCTCTGCCCTGGGTTACTACATTACCTTCTCTGCCCTGGCCTCCGGGGCTCCACAACACCCGGCGCACCACACTCACCTGCTTACCCAGTCTTAAGCACCCCACCCTGGGTCAACACAGGCAACCGCCAGCCACAGAGCTTCGTGGTCCTGGTATTCCAAAATGAACTTAGTGGTCCTGGTATTCCAAAATGAACTTCGTGGTCCTGGGCTTCCAGCATACGCTTCGTGGTCCTGGTCACCCAGCATGAGGTTCGCGGTCCTGGTCACCCAGCATACGCTTCGCGGTCCTGGTCACCCAGCATACGCTTCGCGGTCCTGGTAACCTATGACTGACTTTGTCTCTTCTTTTTTTTTCTGTGACTTCCAGGCCGCTAGGCCCCTCACACTCACCTGCCTGTCCACACTTGGACACCTCTGCCCTGGGTTAGTTCTTTGCTCTGCCTGCCCTGGTTACCATGGCTCCAGGCCCCTCACACTCACCTGCCTGTCCACACTCGGGCACCTCTGCCCTGGGTTACTACATTACCTTCTCTGCCCTGGCCTCCGGGGCTCCAGGCCCACCAAACTCACCCACATGCCCACACTCGGGCACCTCTGCCCTGGGTTAGTTCTTTGCTCTGCCTGCCCTGGTTACCATG
>JAXDDX010000653.1:22500-27500 GCA_034670405.1 Hoplostethus atlanticus
GAATCAAGGTCGTCTGCGAAGGCCATAGCTGTGAGGGACCGTCCCTCAATTTCCTCCGATGCCAACGTCCCTCCAGTGTACGGAGAAGGGGTCAATGGCAAGGTTAAAAAGCGTAGGAGAACATCGGTCGCCCTGCTAACACCCCGCTCATACCCATTTGGCTCCGTGTACCGTCAGAGACACTCACTCTAGTAGTACCCTTACTGTAATAGCTTCTTGATCAGTCAAGGATCAGCCTGTCCACCCCCCTTTGCCGGACACTTCCAAGAGGTGGAGGTGGGAGACCGATGTCGAAGGCCTTTGGCAAAGTTCATAAAGACCACCGCCAGGGGGTCCTATCTCTTTTGCTCGCTCGAATCAAACAGTCTAGCAACATCAGGTTCTCCGCGCATCCGGGGGCAGGAAAAACCCTCGATGCCGTGTGGGATCTCGCACGCCTCCACCAGTCTTTTGTTCAGTAATCCAGAAAATAGTCTAGTATAACGGGGCCTATCGTGATAGGCTCCACTGAGACATATCACCCAGCTTTCTGCGATCGTCCGTCTTGGGGATCAAGTATAACGATTGGACTTGAGGATTTCAGGGATCCTTCCATTCAACAACATCGCCGTAAAGATGGCTGACATTCTCTTTCCTTAGGGTCCCACTTCATTACCGCTGCCCTGTTCATGCCATCAGGTCCTGCTGCGCTTAACCTTCCTAGGCTTTGCACAGCGCGCAGACCTCATCCTGGGTAATAGGAATCCAAATACCGATGTTGTCAGCCTTATGTGATGGGATTTAAATTGGCCGAGTGTCGAGAAGGTGTCCCATAGATTCCCACTTACCTTTGAAATACTCCTTGCCTCGTCCACGGGGATTGGACACAGCCTTCGGAGTTTTCACCTTCGAGGATAACCTTGACCAACGCTCTTATCCTTTCTGAACAATTCTTGGTAGCGCCTGTACTGGGATCTCACACTCAGTTTTGGGGCCCCGGATACCTTCAATCGCTTCCCGGTTTTGGGAGAGCAATAAGCGGACTACTCCGTTTTCGGAATGATAAACCTTTCAGCCGCTGCCGTATCCTATGCCCAGTGCCCGCATGGGGCCCACCCATCGTCCCCCTCAAGTACCGACTCCAGTAATCTGGTCCGCAGCCTGCTCTGCACTTCGTCCGTGGGGTGACACGCTTGTGGTCGGATTGGTAAAGAGCCTTCAATCCCTTGCCCCCTGACTCTGCTCATCGTCAACCCCAGACGGAGGTGCGGCTCCTCCGTCGTCCAATTGCTTGGTTTTATTCGCAATCTGTGCCTTCGATTATTAGGAAGGGCTTCCGATTCCCTGGTGATGAACTAAGACTGGCCCCCCGTGTCGCCATAATTTGCTCAAGGTCTCGTCAAATCCCCTTGAGCTCCAAGTTGTTCTGACACCCATCCCGCCATCCGCCTTCCCTTTTCTTGACACTACTCCCCGCGGAATAGTGAGCAAGATGCCTATACCTCATTGCAACGAGAGCCCTCGATTTGAGGAAAAGGTTTTGGAGCAGTAGTCGCATGCCACAGAGCCAGTAAGCCGCGTCCCGGCGGTCGGGGCAGACCACACTTCGACACATGACCCACGTAGGCCCTGTTTCCTCCCTCCCTTCCACATTTAGTACAGACATAGAGAGACTTTTAACGCCCCCCAAGTCTGGTCCGTATAAGTGTTATCGCTGCTAGGACCGCAGTCCCCAGACTGTCCCCACAGAGGGCACAGTCCGAGGTAACGAAGGGGAACGCTCACGCCAACCGTTACCGGTCTTCCCCTTTTTTTTTTTTCCCCTTTTCCCCCAAACCCCAAATAACGCCCAAGCGGTTTAGCCTTGTAAGCTAGATTTTGATAACGTCATCATTTGATGTGATTAAGCGGCAAGCTGGAGTGCCACATTGCTTAGGATTGGTCAGCCCACATGGCCAGCCATCCATCGCCCGGGTTTTCGTTTGATATCATGGCCTAGACCCGACCCCCGAGAGCTACGGCCGCCGGTGGTATCCGTTTAACACTGTCAGACCATGCAGGCTAGCCCTTGGTCAATGAGTGCTGCCCATTCCGACTTCCAAGCTCCAGTGTGGTGGTCCCTGGCTTAATCAGTAAGTGTGTCATCCATGTGCCACCGCCCAACCCCGACCAGCGGGGCTGTCGACGGCACACCTCGGGCATAACTCAGGGGACCCCCAATACAAACGAGACACGCGTAACACGGACAGCTAAGAGGAGCCGAAACCTCCTCGCTGCCGCGCCCGACTCATGCTCGCCGCATGGACGTCCCAGGCGAAGATGCCGTTGGTTGGACTAGCGTTCGAGTCGGTCTCAGGGTGACCATTCCGATCCCATGGGCTCTCCTGGCCCTTTATTTACAGGTCCAACTATACACCTGTATCAGGTCCTCATCTCAATGACTGGCTGCAACATTGCCATATACTTATTTGTACCAACTCTGCCCCGGTATAGGCGGGCGCAGTGATGGTTAGCCAGGGTCTAGCTCAGGGGCCGACCACGTCGCAGCCGATGCACTCTTAGCACAGACAGTTTGTGGGGTCTCCACACCACTGTGCCCGATCATGCAGGCCGGACGGGCGTCCCACAAGAGCCATGACCACTAGCTTGACACTTATCAGAGGGTAAGTCACTGCCGTTTTCGAGATATTTAATGTGTCCCGTCCACTGAGGGCTCTGCTTTCGTCCTCGCTTATTTGTACCAACTCTGCCCCGGTATAGGCGGGCGCAGTGATGGTTAGCCTGGGTCTAGCTCAGGGGCCGACCACGTCGCAGCCGATGCACTCTTAGCACAGACAGTTTGTGGGGTCTCCACACCACTGTGCCCGATCTTGCAGGCCGGACGGGCGTCCCACGAGAGCCATGACCACTAGCTTGACACTTATCAGAGGGTAGGTTACTGCCGTTTTCGAGATGTTTATTGTGTCCCGTCCACTGGGGGCTCTGCTTTCGTCCTCTTTCGTCACCCATAACCTTTCAGCGCGCCGTATGCTCATGCCCAGTGCCGCATGGGGCCCACCCACGTCCCCCTCAAGTACCGACTCCAGTAACCTGGTCCGCAGCCTGCTCTGCACTTCGTCCGGGGGTGTCACGCTTGTGGTCGGATGGTAAAGAGCCTTCACACGGGGCCCCCAGACCTGCTCATCGTCACCCCCAGATGGAGGTGCGCTCCTCCGTCTGTCCAATTGCTTGGTTTTATTCGCAATCTGTGCCTTCGAGTAGTTAGGAAGGGCTTCCGATGCCCTGGTGATGAACTTAGTCTGGCCCCCCCGTGTTGCCATAATTCGCTCAGGGGTCTCTACATCCCCTTGGCTCCAAGTTGTTCTGACTCCCTTCCCGCCATCCGCCTTCCTTTTCTTGACACTACTCCCCGCGGAATAGTGAGCAAGATGCCTAGACCTCATGTGCATCGAGAGCCCTCGATTTGAGGAAAAGGTTTTGGTGCAGTAGTCGCATGCCACAGAGCCAGTAGAGCCGCGTCCCGGCGGTCGGGGCAGACCACACTTCGACACATGACCCACGATAGGCCTGGGTTTCTCTCCCGTCCTTCCACATTTAGTACAGACATAGAGGACTTTACGCCCCCCATGTCTGGTCCTAAAGTGTTTCGCTGCTTGGACCGCAGTCCCCAGACTGTCCCCACAGAGGGCACAGTCCGAGGTAACGAAGGGGATCCTCACGCCAACCGTTACCGTCTTATCCAGTCTCCCCTTAGTCCTGCGATCACTAGCTTCCTCGTTCAAGGGTACCTTCATGGGATCCGTACCCATGAAGATGACACTCCTTTTTCTCGGAGGCTCAGTAAAGAGTCTCCTTCTAAGGAGGCCAAGACGTCTGCTACCAGTAGTTGGAGGGGCCACGGGCGAGCCCACATGCCGCGGAGACCGCGGGGATGAGCGCCCCAACGTGAGCCTTCTCCTCACCAACCGGAGCAACCGGAATCTGATCGTGGTGCCCCTGCTCATTGGTGACCCACCAATTCCCGCCAAGGTACACCTTCCGGTTGAGTGTCTAACCTGCATTGTCGTAGGTGAGGCGATCCGCATCGCGCTCATTCTCAGTCGTGGAGATCCCCACTGCGAAAGAGGAATCCTCCGAAGCATTGTTGCCGTGAGAAGTGGCGAGTCCTGCACTCTGACCCACTTAAATAGCTCAGAAACGTTGTTCCACCGGGGCTGATCAACCGCTCTACTCGGGACTTTCGCCGGTGGTGAGTCTTACACCCTAACCCACACGGCAGCAGCAACGGTTACCACACACAACTACCTGAGATCCTTCGAGACGTTGTTCCACCGGGGCCGATCAACCGCTCTACTCGGGACTTTCGCCAGTGGTGAGTCTTACACCCTAACCCACTCGGCAGCAGCAACGGTTATCGCACGCAACTAACTGGGATCCTCAGTTATACAGTCTCGAAGGGCTTCACAGCTACTCCGGCATCATCCTCCAGGCCCAGGTCGCTCCACGACCAGCTCATCCGAGACCCAACTCAAGAGACCCCTCGCTGTGGCTGACACACGCGCAACACAAACAAACCAGGGAGCCGAGACTCTCTAGCTGTCGTGCCCACGCACGCCACCACACGGGTGCCTCGGGCGAAGGGGTCCAGGTAAGCTCCCTACAACAACCCCACCACAGACCCAACACCAAGAGGCAGGCCCCGATTAACCGACACGTGCGCAACACAAACAGCCCGGGGAGCCATAGGCCCCCCAGGTCGCCGCGCCCACACATGCGAGTCGCCCAGGTGCCCCCGAGCGAAGTGTCGCAGTAGGATAGGTAGACTCTCACCTGTAGGAGGCCCAACTCGAAGAGGCTGACCTCGCCCGAAAATGCATGACCGACACGGACAGGCCAAAGGGACCGTGAGGCCCCCCGACTCGCCGCACCCCCCACACAAATCGCACGAGCGCCCCCCAGCGAAGGGACCTCCAACAGGTTTCACTGCAAAAGGCCCAACTCGAAGAGGCTGACCTCGCACG
>JAXDDX010000654.1:0-29276 GCA_034670405.1 Hoplostethus atlanticus
CCAGGTTCCTGGCTTTCTAAAAGACCTGATCTGCAACCCGGACTCTGCTACTGTATTCTAGGCGCCACCCAGAGCGAGCTTCAAATGTTTATCGATTAACTAATTTATTTTTTCACTTTAAATTGTGTGTGTTGCTTTATAATCAGGCTGTAAATAAACATTGATTAGCATAATTCAACATAATCAATTATGGTACAATCATTGTTTTAATATTAGATCATTTGCAATACTTCAACAATAGATCAGTGATTATTCACCATGGATGATGCTGAACCAAATGTTGAATCAATTTGGTTCAGGTTGAACTTTCAGTTGAATATGCAAAGATCAATGCTAAATCAACATGTTGATTCAACAGTTTTGGCCCGATATCTAATCAATGTTGTTTCAAAGTAGATTTTACTATCTGGGATAGTTTGTCTAGATTTCTTTAAACAGGGAATGAATTAAATATTTTTCTATGACTCATTTTATCAAGGGTTGTATTTGGTAAGTCCTACAGGTCGGCATTACATGATGTTGACATGTCTGCATCTTGATTGGTTCCAAAGTGTGAACATTTCCAAGTTGCTTTGAACCGTCAAGTTGCTCAGACAGTTATTCCCATACAATCTGAATGCAGCATTAAGACAAAGACACACACACACCCTTCATAACTCCAATATGCATTACAGCTAAAAGGAGTCACTTGTGGCTTTTCTCTGGGGGTCAGAGCACAAAATGAAAGAGAGGCTGGCTGGCTGGCATCAATAAAAGTAGCTGAAACAGTGTCAACAACCCTCCTACGCTGCAGAACTCTTCACCCTATCAACAAACCCGTGCCTTGGAAAACTTTGTGTCTACTGTGGTGGCAGTCCCATCACTGGAACCTCAGATGGAAAGGGACACTCGTCTTTTGACTGGTGTCTGACTGGATGCCCATTCAACTGACTGAGAAGCAGATAGACGAATACATCGACTAAAAAGAATAGTTCCAAAATCATCTCAACTCTAAGAGTGTCGCTGTCCACAAGCTTCAAAGAACCAGAGTCATATTTCATCAAGGGTTCCATCAATATGTGTTTTTGAGGGCTGGTAGTTATTTTTGGATTAAAGCTGCTGATAACCAATATTTTGTGCCAATATTCAATATCTTAATATTTGACCATTTTCATGCCAAAAAGGTTTTCCTTGTTTCCCTACCTCTGAAACAGCATTTAGACCATGGGACAGTCAGGGTGACATCACACCTCCAGTTGGTTCTTTGGTTTTCTTTCATTTTGTTATGCTAGGCTTTCCAAGTCTCCTTCTACCCATAATCCCTTGCGTTCTGGGGCGGTGTCCTGACGCTGGTTGGATTTTGTCCTCACTCCTAACGAACCACCATGGTTCTCTTGGAAGAGGACTGAGACATTTCCAGGTCTCTGTGTGGTTATTTGGTGCCACCAGAGTTAGAATGGCCAAACCAACCAACTAAAGGAGGAAACGCTGCAGAGTTCAAATAAACCCTTCAGAACACGCTGGCTGTGAACGCACCCTAAAACTCTCCATTGAAACCATACCAATGAAATAGTGTCAGGTGGGGTAGCAGCTCCTCCAGGCGGGGGGAGGCAGGTTTCACTGCAGGTTGTCCAGACTGACGCCCCTGTAGCTGTTGAGGACAATAAGGGAGGAACCTCAGTGGAACCCCAGTTGAATCACTAGCTACACCTACACATAGAGGTGATGCAAAGTTCCCAAACCACAAGCATCACCTGCTGTTTCCATCAAATAGACGGACCAGATGAATCCAGGTGAAAGCTTTGATCTCTTGTTGACTTTCCATCTTAAAACCAGTTCAGTCAGGAAGGGGAGGAGCCAGGAGGAAGAAGAGTTTTAAACATGTGCCACTCTGTATTTGGAGGGAGGTCCTATTATTTTCTATAGTCTGAATACAGAAATAATGCCCACGCTATAATTTGACATTGTTGTAAAGGGATCGATTCTTGTCATTCCACACACACATTCAGCAGGAATAGAAAATAGTTTTGTTTTACTTGAGCAGTCGGAGGTGGTGGATTAAAATGCCCTTAGAGACAAGTTGGTTTTGGACCTGACTGTGAAGACTGATGATGATGATGATGATGATGATAGTGGTGTGTGTGTGTTATGATCACACGTGATACTGTGTGGTTTGGAGGGATCATTTGGAGGACCGTGTTGATGTGTTCTAGTTCTCCACCTGAACGACTGAATCATGTGTAGAAAGACTTTTACTCTTTCCTGTGTTTTATTGTTTGTGTATCAGTGAGTGAGAGTTGACTAGGATTCAGCCAATGTGGCTTTTTGAAGGCTGACACTCATCCTGATATTTTGGGATTGAAGCTGCCGATATTCAAGATCTATATTTGACCATTTTCACGGTTAATAAAAAGACAGGTATTCACTTTTTCACCAGTTTTCCCCCCAACCTAATTCATTAGAATCAATTCAGGTTAAGGGCTTCCTGTATACAACCAGTGGAGTTGATCAGTTTTACAATAAATATGTTATCAATCAAAGTGCATCATATCCGTGGTATCAGAGGTGGGCGATATGGACAATATCGGCCCCATATATCGGTCTAACCCTCTATTCTCAGTCCAGACATGGAATTTAAAACCTCCTCTCTTCCTTCTCCCTTCATCTTTTCTCCTCTCCTTTCCTTTAGTCTCATTTCTTTATTTTGCTCCCGTCTTTTTCACCAGCCAGTGAAGGGAGCAGAGGTCAGTGTTTTCCATTTGATTTGATTTGATTTTGAAAGAAAATCCATGTTAAATGTATCTGCTTGTCCCGCGGTGCAATGCAATCTGTTGTTAGTCATTTGTAGTTGGTCTCTGCAGCTAACTAGCGTGTTAACGTGGTCTTGTTTTGACTCATGAAGGAAGAAGCTCAGATACACACGGATACAAAAGTTCTCTTTCTCGTTGAAATGTTTACTGTGAATCCAGTCAATCACCCAGTCATTGATACTGTTACAATCCATGCTTACCGGTGATGATGATGATGATGATGATGATGGTGAATTTCAACTTCAGTCCCATTCAATATCATATCTGCTCAAGAGCATCCAGTACATCAAGCCTTTAATATGAATCAGGGATGTGTGTATCTTGTATTGAACACCAGCCTGGAGGGATTTCACCACCAGGATTGGACTCCATTCACATTCAATCCAGTTACTTCAGGAAGACAAAGCGCCCCTGAAAAAGGGACGTGTGATTCTGGGACAACACGTATCTGTGGAACCTTTTAACACCCGTACGTATGTTCATGATTACCTGAGTTATTATGGTCTGTTCAGGATTCATGTTTCTTTATTTCTAACAGAGACTTTATTTTTCATGCCTTTTTCCTGCTTTGTGTTGTCGTGTTGTCCTGATCACATCCCTGATTCTCATCCAACTAGTCAAAGATGACATGTACACCATCCTCATTTCATCTCTAAACTGCTGATGGAAATGCTTTTTGTAGGCATTTCCATCTAGTCACTCTTATCCAGAGTGACTTCCAACCGGGTCAACAGTGGAATCACCTTAAATCACTTGATCACCAACATTACAACCAATAGGAAGGAGGTCAAAGGTCAGAGCACACTGATACAAGATGGAAGAAATATCCCTGTTATCCAGAGTGTTGTGTGAACATTGAGCTCCATCCTCTTGTAGGAGGATGAAGAAGAAAACTTGTTTCAGTCTAGTTGATATGAAACCAAACAAACCTCTGTTGGTTCTATTTTAGTTTTTTTTAATTTTCTTGAAACTGTTTTTATTTGGATAAAAAAAAGTTTTTTTCCCTTTATACCAAGAGGGTGTAGAGAAACCTGGTCAGTTTGGCATTACCATGAATGTGAAAGTGAGAGTGTTGGTCGAGCTCTGTAAGGAGGAGTGGGAGAAAATCCCTCCAGGAAGATGAAGATACTGATCAGTGATCAGTGGCTATAGGAGACGTTTACTCCAAGTCATCACAGATAAGAAGAGGAGCCACAAGTTATGACGAAGGAGTTCACAGGGATATCTAAGTTTCTGTTAAATGTTCAAGTTGATGTCATCAGATTAGCCTAGATGCTGGGAATTAATTGATCCTCCTTGTTTGATCCTTTCAAACTGATATACCTGTCACTTCATCATCACAATTCACAGGAAACAGCTGACATGTGATCTTTGATTAGGTTTGGTATTAATGAATAAGACCCTGTGAAATATAAATATGAAAAGATATGTGAGCAAAACGTTTGCTAAGAATAAAGAATCAAAAAAAAGTTTCCAAACCTGTTTTAATATTGTCCAACACTTTGACCTCTGGCTCTACTTGCAGATTCTGATTCTCCACAGGAGGGAGCCATGACGCCTGTTTTAATAGGTAACATCATCAACAGATAATAATATTAAAAATATAATAGAAGAAGTAAGTACAAGTCATCTTTTAATTTTTGCTATTCTTGGATACAAAAAACCAGTGCGATTCTATATGGCTGATGGTTCTCTTCACTATTTAGTAAGGTTTTTATAGAGAATGAAGAAACACATGACTGATCTATCTCTCTTACCTTTCACCATCCAAATTGCTTCCAACGATTTCAAACTATTTGTTGATAGAAATTGACTTCAAACTAAAATGCAAACTTGGATATCATGAAGTCATAGTTTCCCAAACATGCCCTCCTCTCCTCACCCACCTATTCATCAAGGTTAACGATAACAATAATGTTAACAGAAGCGTCTCCACACACTTCAACGTTTTATCTCCTCATCTCTGTGTATTTCATCAAACAGACACATCCACTACATGTGCAAACCACATAGCATGGAATAAGTTTTAAACTCCTCTAGCTATAATGTGTCTCTGGTTTTTTGAGACCTTTTCGTCCCCGTGATGTGTTACATCCCTTGATATTTTCTGTCAGTTTGTTCACACACACAGAGACTGTTTGGCATTCGACAGCAAGCAAATAATAATACCTAATCTATCTCTATTTCATATTGTAGTACAAGGCTAAACATGCACTGCCTCTTTAAAACGGCTCCCGCTCCTGTATGAAGCAACCTGATAACCCGCTCCCACTCTTCCTGCACTCTCAGACAAAGCATTCCACCCAGTCAGCATATTTGCCTCATCCGCCCTTTCACAGTATCTGCCATTGAAGGATGGGTGGAAACAACAGTGTGAAGTATCAAGAGCTACAAGGACCCATTCACGTAGACAGCAAATAAAGGAAGAGTTTGGATGGATATGGAGTGCAACTTATATCTGTTGACGGAAAGTGAAACTATCTGACATTGCACCGTCATTGAGAAGTGAAAAAGGCGCAGCAAAGGAATTCAGCTGGACCGGGACCAAATTTATGTTGTTTCGATCTTCTGGATCTACTGAAGATCCGGTGACTAATCCCTGTGGTCACAAGCTACTGTATGACAGCTGTATTAAAGCTGCTGGGATAGAGATCAGAAGAATATCCACGAGCTGTCCCCGAGTGCAGACAGACACTTCACACCAAAGGGCCTGTTTGGTGAAGAATACCATGTTAGCAGCTTTAGTGTAAGGAAGTGAAGAAGACTGGACTCCCAGCTGCTCCTCCTGATCAACTGCTATGGCCGGACCTGGAGATGTGGCCTGGTGAACGTCTGCCTGGGAGAAAGATTGAAAGCCCTCAAGTCCATCCTTCCTGGCGTGTCTGGCCTCTTACTGTGAGCGCCACCTACAGGTTCACTATGATGCATGCTCATTAAAGAAACATCAGCCTGTCAACCCCTGCAAGACGCTTCAGGAGAACAGCTGCTCTCAACACAACGAGATGAATGAAGGTTTTTCTGCCGTAGCGATCAGCATGCCATCTGATAACCTTTGTTCCATGGAGGAACATAAAGACCCACGATACAGTCTCGCTGCAAGCAGAAAGGAAGGATAGGGCAGAAAGGAGCTGGGTGAGTCAGCAGAACATCCAGCAGAGAATTCAGGACAGAAGAAAAAGACGTTGAAGCTGCTTCAACATCAGGGTGGAGGCTAACAATTGCTCTGCTGATAAAGCAGTGAGGACCAGTGAGAAAGATATTCCCTGAGCTGTCCTTTCCATTGATAGAAGAAGCTCTGAATGAAGCAGCAGATCATCCCAGACAGAAAGCTCAAGTTCTTCAGGGCTGAAGAACTCAGAAGAAGAAGAGCAGGAGATTTGTTGGACTGAGGAGGAGAAATATGCCTTGTAACTGGAGCAGCTCGGTCACACACAGAGGATAGCGTTCCATTGCCTCCAGAATTACCCCTCCCTCTCATGTCTCAGTGAATCTACAGACTTACCCCACACAATGTCCGTCCTCTGCGGATTTCTTTGAGGATGTGGCTGTGGCTAGTGTCAGAGGTGAGAGATAAAGTAGAGTGGCATTCTATGAGGAAGGGCCAAAGATTTCATTGACAGTGACGAAGATGTTTTAATTGCCACATCCAGATCCAGAGCCCAAGACCTAGCTAGTTCTTACAAATTCACAGTCAAATCACACTTGATCCAACACATTAAACAGTGGTCTGTTATTATCTGAGGGAAAACAAAAAGCAACATATGTGGAACAGACCCAGTTATATCCTTCAACACACCAGACAGATTTTATTGGAAGGCGCAGGTCCTGAGTAGAGAGGTCTGACTGGACGTTTGTTTTACTGGGAGGTAGAGTGGACAGGGTTAGTTAATATAGCATTCTCAATAAGAATATTATGCAGCACAGGACCGCCCGGTAATGAATGTGGATTTGGATTCAATACAAATCCATGTCATTATATGTAACAATTAACAGTTATGAATTCTATCACAACAAAAAAAAAAATCTCAACTCCAGCACCAGCCTCTGTCCTCCAGATAGGAGTGTACCTGGAACACAGGGCAGGTATTCTGTCCTTCCTACAGCGTCTCTGAAACATGACTCTCCTCCACAAGTCCAGACACCTTCACCCACCGTCCAACCTGGACTTTTGGGTTTGTTCTTTGTAGGTACGCTGAGTTTGTGGGTGAGCTCAGAGTAATTGAGGTTATTAAAGCAGTAATCTGAGATATTCTGTTTTTTAATATTGTTATTATTTTATTCCTCCATCTTGGTCTCTCTGCCTCGGTGCTGTGGTGTTTCTCCATGCTCTTTCCCAAATCACCTGTGCAATCAAACAGTGTGTCCTTACTGTGACGGTCTATCTCCTTGGATTTTCTCTGTTGATGAGTTTGAAGTTTCTGTAGGTGGCGTCTCTTTTCTTTGTCTGTTCAGTTTCTTCTTCTATGATTGCAAACACACCACTGTGTTTGCCTGTTGGAAACGTCAAACGCATCACTATGGCTGTCTGCCAGAGATTTTCCAAATGTAAACGCTTTCATGAACTGGCTATAGATTGAATCATCTATTGTATTATACAGTTGGAAGATGGATAGCAGCAAGATGAGACAGTTTACTGAAATGTACATTTAACTAAATCTCTATTATTCTTAAATGTTGTGTGGTATATATATAGTTTGTTATCTTCTGTCATATTTGTATTTTTGCTGTAATATTGTTCTTTCCATAGTCCTTGTGCTATTTCGTGTTTTCACTGCACAGCCTTGATGCTTCCAGGACTGGAAGTCCTTCCCTTTACTAGAACCTGAATATTTGTTCATATGTTGTTTTGAACTTTGTTTCAGAAAAGTCACTGACAAATGGAATTCTTCCTCTTCTCATTCTAGTTCCTATGGAGAGCATTAATTTGTTCTCCACCAAGTGTTGACCATGCTGCTTTCAATGATTGATTGTGTGGAGAAAGTGAAATATTTAGATGTGAGCAAACGGAACAATAGTCCTTTACCAGGTTTGATTGATTGGATGTGTCAACAAACTGAATGTTCCAATGAATGAAAACAGGTATTTCTCCCTGTATTGATTCTCTTCACGTAAACAACTTTGTCATGGAGGGATCAGCTTGCAGCGTCTGGAAAAATAGGAAGAATTACAACTGATCATTTCCAGGTCAATTTGGATTTTGGATGAAATGTGGATGGAAAACTTTTGCTCAGTCCTGATCCACAGGTGGTGTATGGGTGGTTTGGATGAACGGCAGATTGATGTAGTGTAGAACCCCTTTCATTTCCAGATACTGTGATGTTGGTGGTTCATGAAGAGAATAAACAAATGATATGGTGGAGTTGAACAGCCAAACAGACCAGCCACTATCAGAATAAATCACCTTAACTGACCAAAAACCATCAAACCCCAGATCAGGAAATTAAGGCCTGGAAAATAGTTTGACGACTAGAACATACATAGTAGAAACCTTGATAAAATGTAGTGGTGAATATCATGGAGGTTATTCTAAACCAAGGTCCTTGCCTCCTTCCTCCTATTTGTTTCTGCTTGAATACTCCCCACACATCCATCTCTGATGTGACTCTCATTCCGATCTGATTCATTCAGTCTGACCTGCCATGAACTGAACCGCCTGCCTCTTTACTTATAGAGACTAGAATGAAAATAAAATGATCAATAATAATCAAACATATCCTCTACATTCCACACTACCTCACCTATCAACACATGGTCATTTCACTGTGTGGTTTTTCGCTGGATAGATTGCTTCTGAATGTCTCAGACAACTTTGCATCACAAAAAAACCTTTGGATGGATTTAGAAAAACATTTTTAGGTTTCATTGTCCCAGAGACCCCTGAAACTTTCCTCTGTCCACATGCAGATCATTTCATTTCTCGGGATCAGTTGTCCTGATATTGATCCACTTGTTGATCAGCTGTAACCCGTATTCTTTGAACATCTATTAAATAAATATGACAGAACACTGTGGATATTGGAGTCATCCAGAAAGAGATCCAGTGTTCTCCAACAGTTGAATTGCAACTTTAAAAAACCAAATCAAATGTTTTCATGTGTGCTTGCCTTATTCTGATTGTAGATGACTGACGAGAATCATTGGCACCCAAAGTTATTCAGGTCTGTACTCAAGATGGCCTAACTGCGATCCTCCTGGTCCCGACTGCTCCATCTATGAGGTGCGGCTGCACAATGTCATAGAGCACAAACTCAGAGACCAGTAAGACACAACCTGTAAATAAATACAGAAGAAAACAACAATATAATAGGCTGTTATTAATATAAAGCTTGATTTACTGGCATTCAAGACATGAAAACTTGACTTGAGATTTGTCACAAGCTTTTTTCTTCCTGTTCAGAAAAACAACCTGGAAGGTCAATTTCCCAGCGACCCTGCCTCCGTGTGTGTGGTGTGTTGTGTGTGTGTGTGCTGTGTGTGTGTGATTGTGGTGTGTGAGTGTGTGTGTGTGTGTCTAGGCAGGCTTGTGTTTTCCCACCACCAGTGTGATTAACTGGATTGTACCAGCTATCACAATCAACAACAAACTCAGATCTGGTAAATGCAGCACGCTGAATGACACTTAAAATTAATGCTCCTCTACAGAGTAAATGACAGCACAGCAACCAACACACTTACTTTATTCAGCCATTCTTTCTTCTATTGCAATTCCACCAACATGATAGATTTCCCCCCCACAGATTCCACCAATCCCAGCCAGAGAGCTCTGGTTCAGTAGATGTAGCTTTGTATCATTAGTCAGTTTTGGTTTGTTATTGCAGCTTCACAGACGCTAACAACTACAGCTTGGTCGCAGTGAGCCTCTCTGGTCTTTGAACCACCACTCCTGTCACTACTGATATATAAAGACTATCTATTGCCAGTAATTCTACTGCCAACATAACAAAACATGGAACTTTACTTTGTGATATACCACTCAAATATCAGGTTTATATTCATGAGCTCAGTGTCAGCAAGCATCTGAAGTGACCTTGAGCAAGACCTACCGGCTCCAGGGGTGGTGGTCTTTAGCTGACCTCTGACCTCCCAGTGGAAGGAGAACATAAAAACACGTGTTCTGTGTTGTTGCAGTTATTCCTGATCTCCACTAGAGGGCAGTATTCACTACATCACTATGATCAGTGACACTGTGGACAACAATACATGGGCCACTTGTATGGTAAAGTATTAATGTTCTTCCCTTTGGTAAATAGAACATTTAGGATGAGTGAGGGTGTTGAAACCTTCTATTACTGTCAATTTAATTGTCTATTAATTGTTGTATTTAGTCAATGAGGTCGCTTAACTTTCACATGTGCCAACTCTAAAATGGAATAATCCAGAATAATACTGGAGTATTAATGGATGTAAACACACTCAGTGAGACAGGTGTAAGTTCACTAAGAGCTTCATCAATGGGAGGACAAACACACCACGATTCACAATGTGAAAGATCCATCTACTGTATCGGACACCGATTCCCCAAAACAGAAATGTATGAAGAGCTGAAGAGAGCAAAGTGAGTTGTTTCAACCAAGCGTGGGAATCGATGACCCCAATTTGAGAAGGTCTGTATGGCATGATTCCTTCAGGAGGTGCTGATGGATTCAATGAAGCAGTGGGAAATTAGAACATCAATTAAATTCTTGACTTGCCAGGTCGTTTCAATACAATCCAATTGGCACTGTAGAAACAAATTTTAGCTTTAAGTTAACCTCATATATTTTTATCCTTGTCAGGTAACTAAAATACACTTAAAACATTGGGTCTAGAATGCCTGAAACTTTTGGGTCAACCTGTCAGCAAATCAGAACTGTCCCGGTAACTTAAATTGCTGTTCTCAATTAATCTGGAAAAAGCCCCTGCAATTTGCCTAGGGACAGCAAGCGCACCGAAATACTTCGCTCAATTATTTGGAAGTACAAACGTGGAAACAAGACATTGCATTGTGAGGACAGAAGACAGCCATATTTAAATTTTAAAGTTAATACTTGTGAAGTTCAACGTTTGCCATCCTACCCAGTTGGAACTTGTTGCAAATCCCCAAAATTTACCGTTTTCTATCTGGGTACAGACGCCGAATGGTGGCCTATATCGTACTGGAGGACCCGGAGCTGTCCCGTTTTACTTGCGTTTAAACGCTTGTAATAGGCAACAGATTTTCGTGGCAGAGACCGGGTAGTAGATCACTACCCTCGTTACTCTAATTCCGCTTCGTTTTACCAGGTAAATTCAAATGTTGACTACTAGCTAGAGTATATATGTAAATGATTATTCTAATAATAAGGTTGATCCCCAATACTCGTTTCAAACCAGTAAATTACAATCGTTGACATACATAGTATGATGTTATAATTCCAAATGTATATATATGTAGATAATAGGTTTGACGACACGATTATTTCCGAGTAAAATGTGTAAATTTTTCGGATAAGGAAAATCCTCATTGGTTACGAGCACATATTTCCGAGAAAGCAGGCCCAAAATCTGTACTCGTGATGACAGGAAAATCTACATGGTTACTGTGTCCCGTCGTCCACAACACTGTCATCGCAGCCACCTGTCCACGGATAACGTGCACTCTCACAGACTTCAAAATTAGGTTTTCACTGGCTGCTCTGACCTCGTTAAAACACAAGTCGCCAGTCACAGGGGAAATTGGTCAAGCGGTTGACAGCTTTGACACATAATCACGTTCTCACGGTTAGGTTTTTTCATCGCTCGCTACACCGGGTTTGTAATAATATCTAAGTTCAGCCGATTATTGGAGAACTTGGCTCGATAACGGACGAAATTTTGACAATAATACATCGCGAGGCTAATGATATTTCCCTGTTGATCGAACAGGGTGTCTTGCATAAATCACTCCAGGTTTCCCCGTCACATTCACTCAAACAACAAATAAAACATGTGTTTTACTCTGGTGCAATAATAAAAAGGCTGACCCCCCATGTGTTAAACTCACTTTGTAATGCTCAGTATCACTACACAACCCCACAACTAAGTTTCAGTTAAAATTTATTTGAGTATAGAAATCAAGTACCGCCCCCCTAATAATGTGTGTAAAAATGAGTTAGTAATCAAGTTTATAAAAACTTCAATCACACGTTTAGCGTAATGTTATTTTGAGATGAAAGCAGGACTAGTAGATGCATTAGACTTAATGGGTGTGTTAAAATTGATTAAGGCTTTGCCAAATTTAGTTTATAAAAAATGTTATGGATAACAAAATGCGTAAGTTTTCTGTTAAGAGTTAAGGAGAGTATTTTGATAGTACTAGATGAAGGTTAAGAGATAGAGGGGGGAAAGGTAAAGATATGTACAAGCTGACAATTTATTAGTTCCAAACAAAGTTGACGAAAATAAAAAATGAGGCATAGCAATTAGTTGGAATCTGTTAAGCAAAGTAAATTTTCTGATAGTATCTATTTATTATTAAGATTGTAGATGAAGTAAGTGTCTAGGATAATATTAAGGAGTTAAGACGTCATTCTCCTGTAAATTCTAAAGAGAAGGACCTATGCAGATTATGTTGCTCTCTGTATATTTGAAGTCAAATGTATCAGCATCCCCCCCTTGACTAAGGAAAAAACTATTCTCTGTTTTAAAATTTGCTATTGGCTACCTGCCTAGGTTTCCCACTACCAGGACCTGGATGGCTGTCAGATGGATATGTTTTGTCTGTCTGTGGTGCTGTAAAACAGAGTGTAGAGTTTTATGTGGGACATTTTCCGTAACAGTGTCAGTGTTCGGTAGGTCTTTGTTGGACTTCTCAGGCTTCAACTATGCCTATTAAATACACTAGGAGAACCATAAGGAACCCTACACTTTACTTGTCTCTCCATGTCAAAGCTTCATCCATGGTACAGTAAACTATGATTTCTGAATGGTTTACAAAGTTACTTGTAAAGTTATACCCAATTTCCAGTAATGCAGTAAAATGGTCGAGTGTGATCTAGAAGAGATACAATAATTACAATACAATGTTAATGATGATATTAAATATTCTGATTGAACTTTGACTTTGAAACTCGTGAGTCAACAGGTATATGAAAGTGGGCTTATGTGGTCCGAAGGAACCCTTTGGGGACTACGAGAGTGACTAACCCCTGTTGTAGTTTTTTAGCTGCATGGAGGTAAGCCAAACCGTAGGATTTTCATGAGTTTCTTCTGTTTGGTGAGAGGTCCTTCACTAAAGCATTTTCTGGAGATCACATTGAAGCTAGACACATCTTAATTATTTGGTTTGAGTCGGCATCCATTGTACACTGGTAAAATGATCTTACATCGATAGTTGAAAGATTCAGAGTCTCGGCATCTTGATACTTGTCAATGTAATCTTGCCAGTCTTATCTTAGAGCCCTAGTCTAGCCAGTGGCATTTCAAGAAACGGAATTACCTTTGCAGGTTATTGCCGTCTCGGACATCTAGTTAAAGGTGAGTAGGCACGACAGACCGGCCTTGGACCTCACAGACCGCAATTAAAAACTCCCACCTGGAAGAAACCTTGGGAGGGTTAATACATTTGGGCCCTACAGGATATAGATTACTCCTTCCACTCAGACTGGTTTGGCAACAGACGTGCAAGTAATGCTGAGTTTGGCAAGCAGCGTTACAGGCATCGAAGTTTATTATGGTGGACATCACACACCAGCAGCTAGTGTCATCGGAGGTTGGGGAACACGCCTGAGGACCAGAACTGCCCACCTGCCCAGCCTGTACAGATAGGTACACTGCCCACAACCCCCTAGCACCTGCAAAAACAGAAAACTGAACGGAGTCCTTCTCAGGGCAGAGGACTGTGAACCAGGGGAATACCATGCCCAGATGTAACACCATCCGCAGGAACCATGACGCTAGCAACCAAACTCTACCTTATGGAAAAGACTAACTAGTTACTACTCAAGGTCTGGTCAAATGATTCATATTAATAATTTTTAGCTTGCTTAAGACTGTAGAACCACTGTGTTTTTTTATAAAGGCGTTTATGTGTTAATTTCCTAAATTATTGGTTGGTTTTTGAATACTGTGTACTTGCCCTTTGCACATTTCTTGGATTCCTTTTTTTATGCACACCTAGTAGGTAAGCCCAAAATATGGGCATTGCAATTTAATTCCTTGTAAAAGGTGTGATCAAATATTTATAAGATTGTTAAATTGATGTTGTTGAGTGGGAAATCTTTTTATTTATATTTTTACAAGATGCTTAAGCCGGCATTTCTTTGCTATCCAGTAATCAATGGCCTATTTCTATTCAGCATCGGCAAGATAGGTTGGATTAGTCTACAATTGGGCCGATATCTCGCACGTATCTGGGCTTGTCATTCAAAATGAAGTTTTGGCAATCTCAGGTTCCCGTGCGGGCCTAATTAAAGCTTGACTGGAGTTATCATGCCGCACTGGACCTTTCTCTTTGCTATCTGGGATGACATGAAAATGCCATTAAATACAAATGCATTTAATGGGCCCTATTGGATTTCCAGTATTACTCCATTTATATACTTGTGATTAATATGTTATGAAAATGTTCAAATATGATTTTATGGGTCAATGTTTTTATATTATTTATTTAAACCCATGCTTTTTAGTGGCAGTTCTGCACTAACTCCAGTTAAACAAATAGGAACATTATTCTTCTAAATTGCAGATTTCAAAGATAGGTTAGCCTACTTTTTGACATACTACAGTAACTTACACAAGTTTGTCATTGATATATTTCAGTGAACTGTTAGGAATTTCATAGCAAGTATACATTCAATCATGCATATTCACCGCACTACCTTATATTTTCACTTGCTGATGTTAGTCTTCACTCTTCCCCTTTTCTTGCTTTTTTAATAACTGCTGGCATGGATTATGTTATGGCAATATTAACCGATATTTTAACTAAGGATCATTCCAATCTCATGTGTCATCAAATAATCTATCTAATAAAATATGAAAAGAGTTACATCTCTTGCAAGAGAAGTACAGCTAAAAAACTTTTTGAATGTTTAATATGGGACCCAAACCATTGAACTCTCACATCATAACCATACACATGAAAGTCAGTCCGAACTCCTACACCTGTTTACAATGAAAGCAGACTATCTGGCACGTAATTACACCTTATTACCGCAGTCTCCCCTGTATAACAGTGTTCAAATAATGTTTTTATTGTTTTTGCTGATAATAACTGATATAACCGCATTACAAATGTTTTTAAAAATCTTCACACGATTTCTGAAACTGGAATTTCTCAAACTAAACACAAAACCTCTAAACCCGCCATGCCACAGTTCCACACTCTAGCAAAATCAAACACTTGCAATTTAAGAGGTTAAGTTCCCTATGAGTGATACCCCTGGCATCCCCCATCTATGTCACCACATCCTCCATTATAGAGGGCTGCGTTTCGTGGCTGCTGGACACCTGATGCAGTATCAAAACCCAAACCCCGGTTATCATTGTGTCATACCAAGTGGTGGATCTATAGTGACGTTCTATATCTTTCCAGTATTCTTCCTTACTCTCACTCATTCGCTAACACTCTAATAGGCATGTTTAGTCAAAACAAGAACTCGCCTATTAAAAGTGTATAGTCTATATCTATCTAATTCTTTTGCCATCTGTTCATGCGCCATTCCTTTGTGGCAAATACATTGTAAAGTTGTATCTAGGTTCAGCCATGTGCAAAAAATAATAAGTCTAGATTGTATGAAGACAATCAAACCTTTGGTAAATGCTACACATTGATTTTCCACTAATAATGAAAAAGCGCCTGATGTTTCAACTGCAGAATAATTGCGCCTGGTCCAAACTCACCCTGGTTTGACTAAACGAACATAGTACAAAAAAATAGATTGTTTTAGAACTTGTATAGTAATCTTCCCATAATTTGATCTTCCCATTGGTTCACCTCTGCCGTGCTCAGATTTACTCCTCTTCTGGCTCCCCCCTCATTACTGCTGGCCTTGATTTTTGTTTCTGTTCCATTGAGTTCTCTGGCTTGTCAGCTTGTTTGTAAGGGTTTGGTGAGGCGCCGTGACTCCATGCTTTTGCCACAGTCATCCAGTCGCTCCTTCCATGCTGGGTCTACGGCTGCTATTGTACTGTAGTGTTGAAGTAACCTTTGAACTATCCTTCATCCTTTAATGGACATTATTCAAACCTTACTTTTACATCGAAGATCCTAACCACTTATTTGAAAAATTGTCCACATGAGGAATTTGGCAGCCCGTACTACTTTTCAGTTTCATAGTTTGTCCGGGCCTTGTTGATTTTGATATCTGCTGCTTCTTACGGCAAAACAGACAACACACATTTTTTTCAGCATGCCTTTTTCAAGATAGAATTTAGTCAATAAACAAGGTGTCATGAAATGTTAAGTGGGAAAAATCAGGAAAGTGAACAGCTTCAAACTACGTTCAATTTGAATAAAACAACACAATATTACAATTCACTTGCCTTTAAAACAAACAATATTCATAGAGCATCTTTATAACAATAGTAACAGAAATTGTATGTAGACATACATATATGAATTTAAATCTTTGTGTTTTGATAATTTTGTGTGTGTGCGTAGTGGCAGGTGTGGGTCTTGGGTGGGGCCTGGGGGGTCAGAGTTACGTCTGATGCTGAAGATCGATTCCAAAATTTCGTCCTCGCATGCATACGGAGGCGCTTGCACGCTGGCGCTAGCTAACAGTTGTTGTGGGGTAGGTCCTTTCAATACTGGCTCTGTCTGCACCTCTGGTAAAGGTCCTGCAGGGTGGGGTACTAGTTCATGTGCTTCAGCACGCACTACTTCTGCAAACTTCCTCGACAGGACTCCAACCAGGAAGTGTCTTCTGTCAAATAATCTCTCCACTCACAGTAGAAGGACATTGGATCCTCCGAGGACTTATCAAATTTCACTCGCTTCTGATGACAGCGTTGCCTCTTGTTCACCAGAGTGATGTTGGCCATCAGATCCTGTTGTGACTCCATATTTATACTGCTCCCTGCCACTGGTCGCTTTACTCCACAGACAGGGCACACCATTTGTTTCTTCTCAGCACAAATGCAGCTTTTTCAAGATTCAAGAAGTTATTTGTCACATACACACACGAGTGTGCAGGAGGATTAATGCAAGCCGCAAAATGTGCAAAGGGCAAATAACAGGTTCACACTATTTACAATAAAAAAAACAACACAATATTTACAATGTCACAGTAAGAGCTCTATATAAAAAACAACACAATATTTACAATAAGAGCACTTTATAAAAATATAGTAAAAAAGGGAAATTGTATGTATAATATAATATAAATTATAAATTATGTGTAGTCATTACCTAAGTGTGTGTGTGTGTGTGCATAAGAGGGGCAGTGTGTGGGTCTTGGTGGGGGCCCTGGTGAGGTCAGAGTTCACAGTCCTGATGGCCTGAGGAAAGAAACTCCGTCTCAGTCTCTCTGTTTTGGCAGCATGACTACGGAGGCGCTTGCCTGACCGCAGCAGCTGAAACAGTTCGTTGTTGGGGTGGTGAGGATCCTTCATGATCCTGCAGGCTCTGGTTCTGCACCTCCTGGTGTATAAGTCCTGCAGGGTGGGGAGTGTAGTTCCAATAGTGCGTTCAGCCGAACGCACTACTCTCTGCAGAGCCTTCCTGTCCTGAGCGGAGCTGTTGCCAAACCAGGCAGTGATGCTTCCTGTCAGGATGCTCTCTACAGCTCCAGAGTAGAAGGACTGAAGGATCCTCCGAGAGACTTTAAATTTCCTCAGCTGCCTGAGGTGGTAAAGGCGTTGCCTTGCCTTTCTCACCAGAGTGTCAGTGTGTGTGGACCATGTCAGATCCTCGGTGATGTGGACTCCCAGGTATTTATACCTGCTCACCCTCTCCACAGTAGTCCCATTAATCCACAGTAGTGAGTACGTCCTCTGTTGTTGTGTCCTCCTAAAGTCCACAATCAGCTCCTTAGTTTTGGTGACATTCAAGAGGAGGCTGTTGTCCTGGCACCAGAGTGACAGGTCAGCGACTTCCTCCAGGTAGGCCTTCTCATCGTTGTCGGAGATCAGGCCCACCACCACTGTGTCATCCGCAAACTTAATGATGGAGTTGGAGCTGAACCTGGCCACACAGTCATGTGTGTACAGGGAGTACAGTAGGGGGCTGAGGACGCAACCCTGGGGGGATCCTGTGTTCAGGGTGAGGGGGTTGGAGGTGTGTCTACCCACCCTGACCACCTGGGGCCTGGCGGTCAGGAAGTCCAGGATCCAGGCACACAGGGGGGTGTTCAGTCCCAGCTCAATCAGCTTGCCAGCCAGTCTGGTGGGGACTATGGTGTTGAAAGCTGAACTATAATCAATGAACAGCAGTCTCACATAGCCCCCCTTCCGGCTGTCCAGCTGAAGCCTTCAGAGTTTTTCCAGACGGCAGATAGAAATAAGTGGAGTGAAAGGCTGATGGTAAAATCACTTCAACATGTTTATCCTCTTCAGTAAAGCCAAAGAGAAAAAAACGCATGGGATGTGAAACCAGGGAGGGGAGAAGAAGTAACATCCTCTTTGCAACACAAAGCAACAGGGTTTATGTGAGATAGAGGCTGCCAGTCATCTTGACCATTTACTGTAATTATTAATTAAGATATCACAATTCATTTGACAATGATATATTGATGTTGAATGTAGCACCTTTAATTTCTCTGCCTCTCTCTTACTGTCTCTTTCAGTAGTTCTGCAGGAACAGCTACTACGACACGTCGCGGCGTCTCGCCTTGCTGCCATCTTGCTCCGTTTCCCTGACGATGAGGCCCTGGAGGGGGTGTGCCTGCTGGCCCTCTGTAACCTCGGTGACATGGGGGAGGCGGAGGAGGTGGGGATGGTCTGGGAGAGGGGTGTGTCTGTAAGGCCAGGGGAGTTGGTGTTTCATGGCGTCTCTCCTCACACCTGCGGTTTCGGCTCTTCAGTGACTCTGGTGCGCGTGTCCCAGTGGGCACCGGGACAATTTGGCGTCAGCATCGAGGTTTTCCAGCGCTGCTCCTCCTCTTTCTGGAACCTTAACGTGAACAAACGGACTGTTCGAAGCTATTCAAATCTGTGCAAAGTGATCAAGTACTCTGTGAGGAATGTTCCTCGGACGCAAAGTCTAAAGACCCGGGTGTTCCACACTTTCCTCTGACAGCTTAAGGACTACAAACATGGTGGCCTACCTGGACTACAGGAGAACTCTGGGTATTACACAGCCGATGACATTGTTTGAGAACTCTGCATGATCCTCTGCTGGTTTGGTTTGTACAATATGTGAATCAGGGATGTAATCAGAACTACACTAATATCCTGCTAGAATATAACAGGAGTTGTGTATCTAAGAGCCTGAAATCCTGAAAACAAAGGAATAGTAAAAGGATGCCCCTGCTGATAGTATGTGATCTTCAGCTATTCATACACAAGTGCTGATTTATCTTATCTGTCATTGTCATTGAATTTCCATCCAAGGCAGCAATCTCAATCATGTTCTTTTTTGCAATGTCTCATGTTGTTTTGGATTATGGCATCTTTGATTATAGCACATACTTTGATTATGTAGTATTTGGACAACCCGGACATCCTCTTTAAATAATAAAATAACTTATGTTATATGATTGTGTCTGCGTATGTCTGTGTCGGCCTGTACAGGGAGTGGACAAAATACCAGAAACACCTGTAAAATACCCTCATATTGCTTCATTATATGACCTAGTGGTTAGAGAGAAAGTCCCACAACTGGAAGGTCCTGTTGAAGTGAGAAATTCACTTGAACCCTGATCTGTTTCCTCCTGTTGGATAACATCAGCTAAATGACTGAAACTGCACCAACAGTTGTCAGCAAATTACCAGTGGTGAACACTAGATGGCGTGCGTGTGCTTCGTAGAATAGTACATCAAGCCTAATATAAAATGAAATGTAAAAAGCAATGTTGAAATTTGTGACATTGTACATGTGCCTTTACACAAACTGAATGATTTAATAATGGTGCAGCCTGACTGCTCGTCTCAATGATAATTCTCAGGTATTTACACAGATTTAGTTGGTTTATTGGTTAATTGGTACCGTGCTGTTGTTACAGTAGTTGTGTATTTGTGATAGTGTATAAGTCAAACTGATCCTTTGCCCTTTTACTATAATCACATTCAATACAAACGCCATCAAAAGGATAGAAGTGCATCCCCCCTCCCTCTTTCTCAATCTTTTTCCCATCTGTCTTACTCTAATTACCCCTCTTATTGGCTCCATCCTGCTCCAGGCATCCAAACGCAGGGGCACGTCTTCTAATCAATCCCAACTTTATTACTCTGGGAGCCACTTAAATATTTGATGTGATAGAGATGAGGCTTTGGAATTCTTTACAGATAGATAGAGCTGCACACACATATACTTTACTGACTTGATTGTCCCCTGGTGGAAAATTGGGTTACGGCGATACAAAAACATTTCTCCCCCAAGTACAGAACAATAGTCATCAACACACTCTCACTGCGTCAGATAAGTGATGCACTCCAGTACCTGTTGAAATCAGACCAGACCCGCTGGCTCAAACACTCGAAATAAATATGAAAATAATCGTTTGTCTAGGAGAGCAGTGACCTGCTGGGATGAAAAAGCATCTGGTCCAGTTATTTGTGTGAGTCAGAGCCCAGAACCGGTAACCAGAGGCGAAAAGCTCAAACTTGTTAAAAAGGAGATAATAGCTTGGGTCACAGAGGATTTTATCTGCGGGCAGTCCAAATACCTTCCCCACTGGGGTGATGAGCCCTCTCAGCATGCTGCTTTTTGTGTTTTGTGCTGTAACATTGCCAAACTATCTAACAATACAAAAAGTGAACAAGACTTTAACAGGAAGAGGTGTTTACAGTCAGCATTAAAAGCTTATCTGCTTTTTATCTAGATGGGATCAACAACGTCTGGGAGTACAGTGCACATGATTCCTTAGACACATGAAATGTACAATCAATAGCTCCACTTCCACTGGGTAACAGGAGGCAAGTATTGTTCACATATTACTTTTAATATGAGACTTCTAAATAATGTATGATGAACTTTGCATTACGTGCCCCCAAACCCAGATGACACATGGAGATTGTTTTATTACATGTCTTGGCAAATGAGTCATTTAAACGTACAGATGCTTGTTGCCTTGTACAGAAACACCTCGTAACTGCGTTAGGAGTTCATGTTGCTGCCATCCTAAATTACTGTGTTCATCATTCCTCTGTTGTGGCCTCGGTTCACCTCAGCCTGTAGCCTCTTCAGGGTTAGACAACAATGCATGAGTTGACTCACCACACACACACACACACACAAACAGAACATGCAGAAGAGGTGTCATTGCTCCTGACAGTTGAAGTAATCGTATTGATAGATCCTTCCTTAGGGGGTTTGCTCCTTGTCTCTAAATATAACGGGTTTGATTCCCAAGGAGACGTGACGACGGACCCCTGACTGGCTGCCATTCTGGCACCCTGCTGTCTTTGCAGCGGACTGAATTCCTCCATATGCCCTTCTGTGACAGGTTTTTGACAACCCTCATCAGCAGGCACTAAGGATTAGCGATATCAATCAACGTGTCTGTCAAAGGGACCTGCTGAACAGTGATGTGTGCGTAGATGTTAGGGCGGTGGTACCCTAGAGAAGCAGGCTTGTGACAGGCAGGTCACTGGTTTGATCCCCAAGACTGGCTGGGAAAATGTGGGTGGGGGAAAATGACTGTAGTAACGTGCTCCCCTCCCTTGACAAACTCTGTTGAGGTGCCCTTGAGCAAGGCACTGAACCAACGGCTCCATTGGAGTGGCTCAGCGGGCAACTGTAGAAGACTGGCACTATGACGAAGAAGAAGAAGAAGAAGAAGACGAAAATCATGCTGCTGAAAATGAAAAACGAAGACGACAACAGCGACAACAACGATGACGACGGCGACAGTGAGGATGGTAGATGATGATTCCTCCTGTCTCAGCTGAATGCTCACACACCTGTTGCTGCCCCGTCACACTATGAAACTGTACCAGGTTATGACGAGCAGATGTTAAACTCAACACCACACAACCAAAGAGCCAGCCGTGTCCCAGACAGGTTATTTTTACCCAGGGATGTCATACAGCTGAATGGTCGGTTCAAACGCCGACTTTTTCACTTTCTATTTCTGTACTGACATCACAAGCAAACATGGCACAGATGTAGCTCTCTCCTGCTGCTCTGAGCGACAGAATAAGGCTAGTACTGGAACAGGCAACAACAACTGAGACTAAACACAGAGGCTGCACTTCAGGCATTTGTGTGTGTGTGTGTGTGTGTGTGTGTGTGTGCATCTGTGGGGAAGGTGGATAGTGGGCCACCTTCGCTGAGGCCATCTGTCCTGGCCTATTACGTCCATCACAGGAGGGCCTTTCCACATGCGCGCACACACACACACACACACACACACACACACACACACACACGGTGTTTTGTTTAACGACTGTTTTGAGGGAATATTACATCTTGACATTATCAGCAGGGGAAGGTGGGAATATGGCGGAGGAAAGGAGGGAAGGGCAGAGTGGCGGCGCACAGCGATGACACGGCAGATGGTTGATTGGAGATTATCTCCGTGGGAGGAAACACCGGGAAGCCAATTAGGGGAGGGGACAGTGACGTGCAGACGAGTAGAAGACCAATCACAATTCTTTATACTTGGTCAAGTACTTCAGAATCTTGTGCCCGTAGTTTTGAGCTGTAAGTCTTCAGATTGTGGGGACAGCACTGTTTATTAAACCCTCGCACCCTCGCATGAATACAAAACAGCACTAACTAAATCATGGACAGTTGAAATTAAATTGCTTCTGAGTTGTTTCTTACAATGTGCATAACAAAAGCAACATTATTTGATATTCTATGTTGCAATATTGTTTGAGATTGTTTATCCATGGGATATTCAGCTTTGCCACGACTTTTACATTATGTAATCTTTGCTTCAAGAAGAGTTGAAATTGATGAAAACATTACAAACATTACATTCAAGTCTGCCATCTCCATAGTGTGTGTGTGTGTGTGTGTGTGTGTGTGTGTGTGTGTGTGTGCCTGCTTTGCTAAGTGTATGGTTTTGATGTGACACATTACACTGAAAGATGGATATAATATAGATGAATATATATATCTTTAAAATGGATTTTGCCAAGGTTCAATGAGTTAAGAAATGTATTCAGCATGTAGAGGCACCAACAATACACACTCAGCTTCTTTGGGTGAAAATTCAAATGTAAATAAATGGTTAGTTCTGAGGGAATCTATGGTGGGCTCAGTAGTGGGGCTCCATCCAATCATGGGAAATGCATTTATGACATCATAAGACATTCTGATGTCATAAATAATCTGAACATTTGGGGTTCCAGGCTAGAAATATCTGCAGTTTTAGGTTTCTAGAACACTCCAGTACAGATTCATAAGGAATAAGGTACAGTAAAAGATACGGTGAAAGCGAGCTACATACAGAGCACGTTGGAGGATAAAGTGGAAGAAGGAAGTAGCAAGGCTGGAGCAGGAGATAAAGGAGAGAATGGAAGTGGAGCAGGAGATGAGGGAGCAGATGGAGAAGGAATATGAACAGAGGTTCAAGGACAAGGAGCATGAGATGAGGGAGCAGGTGGAGGAGGAATATGAACAGAGGTTCAAGGACAAGGAGCTGGTGATGAGGGAGCTGGTGGAGGAGGAATATGAACAAAGGTTCCAGGACAAGGAGCAGGAGATGAGGGAGCAGGTGGAGGAGGAATATGAACAGAGGTTCCAGGACAAGGAGCAGGAGATGAGGGAGCAGGTGGAGGAGGAATATGAACAGAGGTTCCAGGACAAGGAGCAGGAGATGAGGGAGCAGGTGGAGAAGGAATATGAACAGAGGTTCAAGGACAAGGAGCAGGAGATGAGGGAGCAGGTGGAGGAGGAATATGAACAAAGGTTCCAGGACAAGGAGCAGGAGATGAGGGAGCTGGTGGAGGAGGAATATGAACAGAGGTTCAAGGACAAGGAGCAGGAGATGAGGGAGCAGGATGGAGAAGGAATATGAACAGAGGTTCCAGGACAAGGAGCAGGAGATGAGGGAGCAGGTGGAGGAGGAATATGAACAAAGGTTCCAGGACAAGGAGCAGGAGATGAGGGAGCAGGTGGAGGAGGAATATGAACAATGGTTCCTGGACAAGGTGTATGAGATGAGGGAGCAGGTGGTGGAGAAATATGAACAATGGTTCCAGGACAAGGTGCATGAGATGAGGGAGCAGGTGGAGAAAGAGTATGAACAAAGGTTCCAGGACAAGGAGCTGGTGATGAGGGAGCTGGTGGAGGAGGAATATGAACAAAGGTTCCAGGACAAGGAGCAGGTGATGAGGGAGCTGGTGGAGGAGGAATATGAACAAAGGTTCCAGGACAAGGAGCAGGTGATGAGGGAGCTGGTGGAGGAGGAATATGAACAAAGGTTCCAGGACAAGGAGCAGGTGATGAGGGAGCTGGTGGAGGAGGAATATGAACAAAGGTTCCAGGACAAGGAGCAGGTGATGAGGGAGCTGGTGGAGGAGGAATATGAACAAAGGTTCCAGGACAAGGAGCAGGTGATGAGGGAGCTGGTGGAGAAAGAATATGAACAGAGGTTCAAGGACAAGGAGCAGGTGATGAGGGAGCTGGTGGAGGAGGAATATGAACAAAGGTTCCAGGACAAGGAGAAGGTGATGAGGATGACAGAGGACTGGAGAGACGCAGTGAATTCCAAACTGACGGGTGAGGATCAGAGTGAAATGGATGAAAAGGAGAAGTGCCTTAATGAGGAAGCACCGAAGAAGCATAAGAGCCGGTGCAGGCGCATTCTTTCATGGGTGAATAAAAGACTGAGATGCTCCCACCGCACGGGCTGCGCTCAGGCCACCCTACCATAACCCTGCCTCACCACACCACACCTCACCACACGACATAAAACCTACCCTACCCTAACCCTGCCTCACCTCATCACACATGACATAAAACCTACCCTACCCTAACCCTAACCCTGCCTCACCTCACCCCACCTCACCACACATGACATAAAACCTACCCTACCCTAACCCTGCCTCACCTCACCCCACCTCACATGACATAAAACCTACCCTACCCTAACCCTGCCTCACCTCACCACACATAACATAAAATCTACCCTACCCTAACCCTGCCTCACCACACATAACATAAAATCTACCCTACCCTAACCCTGCCTCACATAACATAACATAACACAACATAACATAAAATCTACCCTACCCTACCCTAACCCTGCCTCACATAACATAACATAAAATTTACCCTACCCTAAACCTAACCCTGCCTCACATAACATAACATCTACGCTACCCTAACCCAACGCTGCCTCGCCTCAAGCTCAGGAACCTCTTGCATGCTGACTTCCATTCTCCACTTCAACCTGCCTCTCTGTGCCTACATCAGATTGCTTTGCAGTCTATCCTCCAGCTCCACTTCAACCTGCCTCTCTGGGGCCTACACCAGTATGCCTTCCACTTCCCAGTTGTAAGCTGCTCCTCAACACCAACAACACCTACAACTTTGTCCTCCAGGCAAGATTGTCCTGCATTACAGGTATTATAACAAATGATGGAAAAAAAACAGTATTATTCAAAATAAAGTAACATTACCAGTAACAATTGTAATCATCCAGAAAATAACATCTTCCAGTGCCTTCATCAAAACGTCCTTGTTATGGTTCCTTGAGTAACTGAGAATGAGGGAAATATATGCATTATCGAGTAGGGCCGACATATATATATCGGTCAGCCGAAAGGGCTTATGTTGCTTATGTTAACCTAAGACACTCCTCCCTACCAATGTCACCCCTGAATGTGCTTTGTTATAAAATGCCAGAGTATGTATTGTCTACCATCTTTGCCACAGGGCTCCACTCAACGTAGGAGCCACAGCTGCCGACAATCCCATCCTAATGAGCAGACCCAGCCAGCAGTGCAAGGTAGTTATGACGGGCCCCAGTGCACGCTACTCATGAGGGCCCCCGCTACACACACACACACGGGGCACGTAGCTATTTTACCAACAATATGACGCTGGTTGTCTATGGGAAGCCCTTAACCTGAATTGATTTTAATGGGCCATTTTGATCCAAATATGTTTTATTAATTCGAATGTATTAGTGTCCAATGGTTTTCCACCCTGCCAAGAATAAAAATCGGTGGGAAACACTCAATACTTTTAATTTTATGGATTTTTTAAGCATGAAAAAGGTCAAATTTAAAGCAGAAAATATTGGTATCAGCCTTCAAAGACCCATATCGGTCAAGCCGTGAATAAATTGACAGGTGTTGAAAGAATTGCATTGCCATTTCCTAACAATACTAGCTTATTGTCAATACAAATAAGCTATTGGACCAAGGACCAAAGAAACTAGGACATAAAATAATGCTAGAATGGTCTGTCCTAAAGATGTTTGACCTGACTGACTCCCTTTTTGCTGCATTTAAAAGGGTCTACAACAGAGTCTGTACCGGCAACACTGGAATAGTGAAGGTGGCAGGAGCTTTGGCTGCACCGGTGTCCGTTTAGGATACGTCACTGGATACTACATCCATAGGTGCTGACGGAGGAGCCCCGCCAGAAAGGACGGAACTTGCATTTGGACATTCTTAATAAATTGAATGGAAGTCAAAAAACGTGGTTGTGGTTGCTTGAAATTGCTAGTTTGGTATTGTTGCCTTTTGGTGAGGTTGTGCACGATGGGACAGCGGTGCACTCTGCCTTGCCAGAGATGATTCTCGTTTGCAGGGTTAGAGTGTTTGCCGATGTTCGAGCAGTCTTGACGTCCGCAGCGCTTGGCCTGTCAATCCGTTGGACGTTAATCTCCAAACACTGAGGTCCCCATCGGCTGGACCTCCTGGTCCTGTTTGAATCAGACCAAGCCTGCTTATTCTGAAGCACCCTGGGCACACTTTTCATAGCACCAGCAGGTTGTCGCTTTTAAAAGGAAAACTTGCATCTTGTGTCAGGCAGACTCATCCACCTTTGACGCATATGGATACACACTTTGACCGTCGGCTGTCAAGACCGGGTCGTTTTATTGTGCTGTGATGTGAACAAAGCGGCATTCTGAACGGTTAACTCTCCACTCCTGCCTTAGTCTCTGTCTGTTCACAACAACAATGGTTCCGAACTGTGCCAACAAAATGTTGAGGAAAACTTTGCGCAGCTTTCATAGAAGATTCAAGATTCAAGAAGTTTAATTGTCACATACACACACGAGGTGTGTAGTGAAATGCAAAGTGGCAATGCTCAGCAGAAATGTGCAAAATAACAGGTTCACACTATTTACAATAACCAACACAATATTTACAATGTTTTTTTTTAAGAGCTCTATATAAAAAAGCAACACAATATTTACAATAAGAGCACTTTATAAAAAAATATAGTAAAAAAAGGGAAAATTGTATGTATAATATAAATTATAAATTATGTGTAGTCTTTACCTAAGTGTGTGTGTGCATAAGAGGGGCAGTGTGTGTGTCTTGGTGGGGCCCTGGTGAGGTCGGAGTTCACAGTCCTGATGGCCTGAGGAAAGAAACTCCGTCTCAGTCTCTCTGTTTTGGCAGCGTGACTACGGAGGCGCTTGCCTGACCGCAGCAGCTGAAACAGTCCGTTGTTGGGGTGGTGAGGATCCTTCATGATCCTGCAGGCTCTGGTTCTGCACCTCCTGGTGTACAAGTCCTGCAGGGTGGGGAGTGTAGTTCCAATAGTGCGTTCAGCCGAACGCACTACTCTCTGCAGAGCCTTCCTGTCCTGAGCGGAGCTGTTGCCAAACCAGGCAGTGATGCTTCCTGTCAGGATACTCTCCACAGCTCCAGAGTAGAAGGACAGAAGGATCCTCCGGGAGACTTTAAATTTCCTCAGTTGCCTGAGGTGGTAAAGGCGCTGCCTCGCCTTTCTCACCAGAGTGTCAGTGTGTGTGGACCATGTGAGATCTTCGGTGATGTGGACTCCCAGGTATTTATACCTGCTCACCCTCTCCACAGTATTCCCATTAATCCCCAGTGGTGAGTACGTCCTCTGTTGTGTCCTCCTAAAGTCCACAATCAGCTCCTTAGTTTTGGTGACATTCAGGAGGAGGCTGTTGTCCTGGCACCAGAGTGACAGATCAGCAACTTCCTCCAGGTAGGCCTTCTCGTCGTTGTTGGAGATCAGGCCCACCACCACTGTGTCATCCGCAAACTTAATGATGGTGTTGGAGCTGAACCTGGCCACACAGTCATGTGTGTACAGGGAGTACAGTAGGGGGCTGAGGACGCAGCCCTGGGGGGATCCTGTGTTCAGGGTGAGGGGGTTGGAGGTGTGTCTACCCACCCTGACCACCTGGGGCCTGGCGGTCAGGAAGTCCAGGATCCAGGCACACAGGGGGGTGTTCAGTCCCAGCTCCATCAACTTGCCAGCCAGTCTGGTGGGGACTATGGTATTGAAAGCTGAACTATAGTCAATGAACAGCAGTCTCACATAGCCCCCCTTCCGGCTGTCCAGATGAGAGAGTGTGGTGTGCAGTACCTGGGAGACAGCATCATCCGTGGATCTGTTGGGACGATAAGCAAACTGCAGCGGGTCCATGGAGCAAGGGAGGAAGGCGCAGATGTAGTCCTTTATCAGCCTCTCGAAGCATTTCATGACCACCGAGGTGAGGGCCACCGGTCGGTAGTCATTCAAGCATGCTGGAGAAGCATTCTTGGGCACAGGGACAATAGTGGATCTCTTGAAGCAGGCGGGGACCACAGACTCAGCCAGGGAGATGTTGAATATAGTGGTGAACACTGGAGCTAGCTGATTAGCACAGGTCTTCAGTACTCGCTGAAGAATACCTTTGTTAGGTTTCTACCGTCCTCTTCCTGCAACAAGTGAACCCTCTCGCTATAGACTACCTTTGTCCACCGTCCATTTCAGAGCGAGGCTTAGGAAACAGTAAGCTAGCTAGCTAGCTAATGTAGATGGAGTTAAAAAAGAAAATCCTCCACCAGCTACAGTGAAAAAATACAGCTAATGATCATTTAACATGAATAAGCCTTATCTTCTTGACTTAGCTGTGTTTCATATTTTTATTTTATTGTTTATTTAACAGGGACAATGCACAATACATTTATTGTACCAGATATAGCTAAAAGCTCATTTTCATCTGTAGTCCCTGAGCAGAGGCCACTAATGATGTGCAGGTTACAGAAGTAAAAGATTTAAAAGATCAGTTGTAGTGAGTCTAAACCTTACACTTTGTGAAGACACAGTAAAACACATTACAAAACACTAAGAAACCAAACCAAAAATAACAACCACCTAAAAACAAACAGAGGAACAATACTAAATTCCCACTCTGGATCACACAATCAGCAATCCCAACACCATTAAAAACAGACAGTTCATTAGTACAAGAAACCAACCAAACACTCCACAGCCAAATTCAGTGTCTCTTT
>JAXDDX010000655.1:0-29195 GCA_034670405.1 Hoplostethus atlanticus
CCCACCAGACTGGCGGAAGTTATTGCGGGGGAAACACCCCCCTGTGTGCCTGGATCCTGGACTTCCTGACCGCCGGGCCCCAGGTGGCGGGTGGGTAAACACACCTCCAACCCCCTCCCCCCTAACCAGGATCCCCCCAGGGTTGGCCCTCACCCCTTTTGAAACCCCCTGTCACACATGACTGTGTGGCCGGGTTCAGCCCCAAACACCATCATTAATTTTTGCGGAGACACATGGGGGTGGGCCCTGATCTCCAACAACGACGAGAACCCCTACCTGGGGGAAAGTTGCTATCTTCCTCTGGTGCCGGGACAACACCTCCTCCTGAATGTCACCAAAACTAAAGCGATTTGGACTTTAGGAGGAACAACAACAGGACGTACCACCAGGGGGTTTAAAGGGGACTATGTGGGAGGGTGACAAAAAATACCTGGGAGTCCCACCCCCGAATTGAATGGTCCACACACACTGAACTCTGTGAGAAAGGCGAGGCAGCCCCTTTTTACCACCTCAGCACTGAGGAAATTAAAAGTCTCCCGAGGACCCTTCATCCTTCTACTCTGGAGCTGTGGAGACATCCTGACAGGAAGCATCACTGCCGGGTTTGGGCACACTCCGCTCAGGACGGAAAGGGCCCTTGCAGAGAGTATGCGTTGGGGCCGGAGCACTATTGGGAATTACACCCCCACCCTGCGGACTTGTACACCAGGGGGTGCGAACCAGAGCCTGCAGGATCAGAAGGACCTCACCACCCCAACAACGGACTGTTTCAGCTGCTGCGGTCAGGCAACGCCTCCGTATACGCTGCCAAAACAGAGAGACAAAACGGATTTTTTTCCCCTCAGCCATCAGGACTGGAACTCTGACCTCCCCGGGGCCCCCCCCAAAGACACACACACTGCCCCTCTTATGCACCCCCAAACACTTGGGTAAAGACTACACATAATTTATAGTATATACATTCATACAATTTCCCTTACACTAATTTTCATTTCCAAAGTCCTTTTCTGTATATATTTTGTTGTTTTTTTTATATAAGAGCTCTTACTGAATTACGTAATACTGTAAATATTGTTTTTTTTTTATTGAAAAATACTGTGTACTTTTTCCCTTTTTTGCACATTCCCTTTGAGCATTCCCATTTTTATTTCACTACACCCCCCGTGTTTGTAGGGTGACAAATAGAAGTTTTTAAAATTTTTGGAATCTTAATCAAAAACCTTTCCGCAGGTCCCTGATGACTGACAGCACGGTTCCCCAACCCCTTTTTTCAAAAAAAAGGGTAGTACTGGTGCTCAAAAAGGGTCACTTGGGGCCCGCTGACGGCCCCCTTTACCCCTCTCCCCCCCCTCTTCGGGAGTACAGAGTTTAAAAAGAAATTAATTTCTATTGTCAAAATTTTGGGTCAAATATTCTTGGGAGTTGTTGCCCATAAATGTACACTGCTTTGTCTTTTTTTTTCCCTAGGGTACCCCAAACTAACTCGACCCCTTTCACCTTTTTTTATGTGTATAATGGGGTTTATTTTGTGGCAGTAACATTTTTCATGTGCACAAGGTTTGGGAGTAACCTTTCTTTATTTAAAGCAACTAAGAGTTCTAGGATTTTGTAAGTTTAATTTGATTAGCTGCAACTCTGTAAAAATTAAAAGGGTAAATTTCCCTTTTTCTACATCATGCAGAAGGTCCATCAAAATCTAGTGCTTTTTTTAAATGAAAAAATCAAAATTGTAAACTTTTTTTAGGGGATGCCAGGGATGTGCTTATCTTGCCGGGGGGGATGATCTAGGGATAAATTTAAACTTTTTACTATGAAACTTCATGTACATATGTGTTGACTGCTTTTTTAAAATGGCCCAGTTAATCATCAGGATGAGTAAAAAAAAATAGACTTTCCTTTACAGGGTTTAATTTTTTTCTTTAATATCTTTTTTTGAAATGTTGCTTTACATTTTTCAGTGTTTTGGCTGATGAAAAAATAGGGAAACTTTGTTTTGATTTTTAGCAAGTAAAGCCTTTCATTTTCATGCAAAACACGGGTTAAAGTGTGTGTTTTTTTTGAATAGAAACAGCTTTCTCTCCTCAGCAGAGGGGTTTTTTTTAACTAAAAAAAGGGAATTTTGCTACCCCTAAACGGCCCCCCCTCTGTTTGTCGGGTTTCCTTTGGGTCCCCCCTATAGATGCTTGGGGCATTTTGCGAAAATATGGTTTTAAACACAAAAGGCTTACCCGGGAAAGCAGGGTCTGCACGGTGGGGCCCTTTGTTAATCTATTCTTTAAACCTTTTAGAAAAAACCAATCAACTTGACCAAAATCTTTTTGTATGGGGAAACTGCTGTGCCCCTTTTTCATATTTCTTTCACCCTACCACTTTTCCTTCTGCTAAAAGAAGAACAAAAAAGGCACACATATTGCAGTAGAACAACATTAATTTTCTGCTTATTTTAGTTATTCTTTTCCATTTCCCTAATAACAACACCGATGTCCCCCACCATACAACAGAGGGTTTCCCCACCTGGCATGGCGACCCTCTCCAAGGAGCCCCTTTGGGAAAGATTTAAAACCAATAATGAAATGATCGCTAGCAACAAATCCCTTTTGGGCATCAAAGTCAAGCATTTTTGTATGTTTTTTTGTCTTGACCAGGGGAGGGGGCCGGGTAACAGTAATAATGTTCGTGGAACGGTAGTGTAAGGATTATTTATTTCAATCTCATACTAACATTAAAAGTTTACAACTTACTTTTTGTATAAAACCTAATTTTCACATTTCAGTTTAAAAAACCCAATCCCCCCATCCCCGTTTTAACTAAAGGGGACAGGGGTAAACGCATGCCACACACTTGAAAAAAAGGGGATACGCTTACATTTGGGCAGCTGGAAGTAACCCCATTACTTTTTTTTTTGTAAAACATTAGAAAATGTCAGGGCTAAAAACGTGACATTTGCTTTCCCTCAGCTACGTCATATGCACGACCAGGCACCTCCCTTCAAGTGACACCTACCTGCATTGGGGTGAAGAGAAAAGGAATCATTTCTTTTAATTCCTGTGTCTTCGGGCAATTTAAAATTATTCATTCAATGCCCAATAGGGTCTGTGTTTTGTCCCCTTTTCAATGGATTTATACCCTTTTGACCCCCCTTTTGAACTAATATTAATGGTTAACTAACATATTGTATTATAAAAAAAATCTTTTTAGTTAAAAGGTTTTAAATTCAATACCAATATTGCCCAAGGTAGACTAATGTCATTGTTGAGCTTTGTAAAAATCCTAAATTCTTTAAATTTTGTTGTTTCCTGCATTATTTAAATTTGTATTATGCTTGCTTATTATGAAGTTTTTCCCCAAATAAATTTGTAAGTCTGCTAATGCATGTTGCAAGGCTTTACAAAATCAAGGGGGGTTTTCACAATTTTATCTGATGCTCTCTGGTTTTTTCCCTAACTGTGTGATATTTTAAAGGCTAGGACAATGCAATGCCTCCCCTAGAATCCCTTTTTTGATGTAAAATTTCACTCAATAAACCCCAAAGTAAAATTGTCCCTTTCCATGACAAAAAACGCTATTTTTTCTTCATTTGCTTGGAAAAAGTAAACCCAATAATTGTCATAAATTAACTTTTTTCAAAGGGCATCCTAAAATTTTTTGGAAAAACGAAATGAAAATTTTTCAAGCTCCTATAGGTTCTAAAATTACCCCTAAAGGGAACTTCTCCCTCAAAAAAATATTTCTGAGTATTGATTTTTAGGGGGCCCCTCACGGGCTTGATTTCTGTGCTCCCCTTGCCTTTTTTCTTTGCTGCATGCAGGTCATTTATTTATTCCAAAAAAACTGCTGAATCCTGATGGACAAAAAATTTTTTCATTTTAAAAAATGATTCTGTTTTGGCCCATCTTGGGCCCTTTTTTCTCCAATCAATCCTCGGGGCATATTTCTATAGTTATTGAGGGTCCCAGGGTTCCACATAAAAATGCGGGAACCGCTCTTCTTGTGAAGAGAGAGCAAGTCAAATTAGCCCATTAGAGCGGGATCCCCAAACACCTGTGGCCCCAGCGGGAAAAAAAACCTTTTAAGCCCCTGCTGCGCCCCAGGTAGCTTTTTTTGTATTGGGGGTTTCAAAGAAAATGGGGGACTGCTTGGGGAAATGGTTTTCGCGGGACTCTTTGTTTGGTTTGCAAGGGGTCTGTTATCTCTTGGGGTTTCCCTTTTTAAAAACCTGTATTTATAAACCCCTGTAAACTACTGGGGGGGAAAGGGCAAGTTTAAGAAAAACCCCGGTAGACTTTCGCCCCCTTTGTTGGCATGATCGTTTTTGCTGTTGTTCCTCTTGATTTTACCAGAGAAAGTACCTTACTACTTGGCATTTGTCCCTCGGGGAGTGAGGGCTGTCTACACATAGTGACCCCCGGGGCCGAAAAATCTTGTTTTTAATTTGAGTGGTAAGAAATCATTTTTGGTGATCATCTTTTGTTTGTCAAAAGCTGCAGAATTCTCTGCTAACTCCCAAGTGCCTAAAACCGCAGGCTTTTTTTTCCCTTTTTTAAAGGGGCCTCAATCTAAGACATGGGGGTCATTTTAAGAAAAAGTTTGGGGAAAGGAAAGGGCTGAAAGTGGGGTATGCGGGCTGTTTTTTTAAGGTACTTGCAGGATATAATTCATTCCTCTTGTATTTGCGAGGGGTTTCCCCGGGTGGGGTCCTCTTGAGGATGTCGTAAACCCTTTTTCCAGTTGTTCCCATTGAGGGTTCCACATCCAACATAGACTATGCTGAAACCCCAGGTAAGCAGGTTCTCTAAAAATCAATTTTTAAAGGCTTTTTTTTGTTTGTGTTGCCATTGTTCTGGGTTGATAAGCTGAATAGGGCCCCAAAAAATAAATTTTTGAGTTATTTGACTTTGTCAGGCTCAAACTGAAATTTAAAAACCCAATTGCAAAAATTTATATTCTACAACTTGACATTGAACAGAAAAAATTGCTTTTCATTACATTCATTGTTTTATTTCAGAAAAAATAAAGTGTTCAAATTCAGTTCAGACACACCCGGGGATTTGGGAAGGAAAACCCAGTGCAGATCGCTCAATAAACTTTTTTTTGACTTTTTTCCCTTTTTGGGTTATGCTTGTAAAGGGATTTTTAAAGGGTCCCCCCCTTTTGCACAGTGCTTTAAAAAATTTTTTTACTTTAAACTGGGACTAAAATTAAAAGGTGAGGTTGAATGAAATGAGGATAAATAGTGGACTTAAAACTTCTGTTTGGCACTAATAAAACCCCTGTAGAACTCCTCAATATGGGTATTTTTTGAGCTTTCAAAATCAAAAAACCCCTTTCCAAATACCCAAGTGTTTATGTTAAACAGTACAACTGGAACAGGGCCCGGCAAGGGGACGCAAGCGATTTCGGCAACGGGTTTTCCGGGGGGTGCGAGCGGGGGGTTGCGAGCCGGGGTTGGAGGGGAAACCCGAGGGGCCTGAGCGGCGCTGAAGGGGAGCGCGGGCCCCGGCGAGCGGGCCCCATAAACGAGCAGATCCCGAGCGCCGGAAAACAGGGCAGATTTTGCATTCTTAAGTCAGTGCTGAAAAAGGAAAATGCCCCTGAAACTACAAATTCTGCCCAAAGGGAAAGGGGGCCAATTCAGCATCTAGAAAAATTGTCAGTATTAAGCACAGGGATGACGACCACCATTCCTCCTGTCAGAAACCCAGAGCCCCCACGCCCTGAAAGCAGGGAATGGGGTTTTTGGGAAAATACAAGATTTCATGTCTTGAACCTAGATGTGCCCATGAATTTTCGCAGGGACCTGCTCTGCCTCTGTTTAAAATTAAAGTTAAATTTATGTACTTTTGTGTCATGAGCTTTGATCTTTTTATGTGATTTGGGAAAAGTCAATCCAAAAACAAATCTTATGTGTCATCTCTAGCAGGGGACGATAACTTTTGTGTAGATATAAAACCCACTTGTACTCATGGCCCTATTTCTGTTCCAAAGTTTGGGATGGCTGAAATTGCAATAGTTTTCTGCAAAATCCCCTTTTGGTAGCGCTTTTTTGTTAAATAAAACTCTTTCTGTAAACTTCTAACTGCAAATTGGGGGAGTCTAAAATGACTTTTAGACATTTCAGAACCGCCCCGGTTTTTATTTTCCCTTTTTAACATAAAGGGTTAATCTGTCATGGTTTACAACAGGCAGGAGTGACGCCCAAATTCACCTGCCTATGAATGTAAACGCCCCCAACAGCTTGCAAGACAACAGTTTCCCAAAGTGGGGTTTTAGGCAAAAAAGGGGCCAAAAAGGGGGCTGGACATACTAATCAACTATTTCCCAAACAAACGCACAGTCATTTTTAGGGGGGCCCTGTTTTCTGCTGTGCCAAAGAAAGGGAAATTTAAAATTTTAACCCAGCGCTGGGAGATTTATTTTAAATGTGAGGGTATTGTTTGACATATTAAAAAATTAAAGTGCCAATAAAAATTGTTTTCCCCTTTTCAAATGTTTAAAAACTTCACTTTCCCTAAGATTACCCAAAACCCCTGAAAATTTGGGAAGACTACAAAATTAGTAAAGTTTAATCAAAAAATTTAAAAAAAAATTTCCTGAGGTTTTGGTTGCCCTGCTAATATGATATAAGGATTTAGGTCAACCAGTCTAAAGACTCCCAGCCCCAAATACATAAAAACGGGGGCCTTTTTTTTGGCCTTTTGTCACTGGCTGACCACCGTAAATTTGGTGGTCATGGGAAGGGGGGGTGGGGGGGGTTGTTTTCATTTTGGGGGGCCCATAGGCCCCCTTATGGCAAATAAATTGCAAAATTAAAACCTGAAAAGTAAAAACCCAAAAAAAAAACCCCAAAAATGTCGGGAAAGGGAAAATTTTTTTAGTAAAAGGCAAATTGTCATGGCATGAAAAGGGTTTTGTTTTGCGTTTAAGGTTAGGAAGAGGTGTTGGCTGGGAAAGGGGAGTCAGCAGCCCTTTCTGCTTCCTGTTTTCCCCCCTGCCGAAGAACCCCAGCCATGCACCCATACTTTTTCTTTTTCACTTTTGGAGAGGGGAAACAAATAAAAAATAAACAGAGGTAAAAAGGGGAAAACAGTGAAACTTTAAACACAAAAAAAACCCAATACCCCATCTTCTGTACCTGAAGCTGCTCCACAGTTTTTTTTCTCCTCAAAGCAGCAGGATTTTTTGCGTTCATTTCCCCTCCTCCTGTTTCTTCCACTCGCCCCGTTTATCCTCTTCAGTTTTTTTAAAGTTTTTCCCACTGGACTGAAGGGTTTTTATTTTATTTTTCCCCTCCCGCTGTCCCTTTCTGCCCGGGTTTCCCCCTTGGGGAGTTAAACCTCTCACCCAAGACCCTAGCTCGTTTTTCTTTCACACGGGGATGGGGAAAACCCTCAGTGTTCCTTGGCATTGGGGCCTTTTTGTTTCTGACTGAGGCGATTTTTGCCTGTTTAGCTTCAAAATTTTTGGTAGGCTTTGATCTAAATGCTCCTCCACCTCCTTTCGGGCAGAAAAGGGCCCTTTTTTTGAAGGGTTATGTCAGGGCCTCCCTGTTGTCTGCCATCCAGGAAAAGGGAAACTCCCTTTTCCCTAAAGGGGAAAACAGCCTGATGGCCCTTGAACGCAAGGATTTTGGCGTTTCTTTTGCCACTCCTGGTGGTTGGGCATCAAGCCCGCCTGCAGGTCTTTGACTTGTTCCGGCCTCTGTTGGGGTATCCTGCTGATGGAGAGCCCCATCCAACTCCACCTAAAGACACCTGCATGGCCCTCCATTTTCTCCCCTTCCATCTCCTTCTCCACCCAAAATTTTTACCACCTGGAGGCCCCTCAAGGGTTTTTCAGGTGGGGCTCTTTTTCCCCCTCCTCTCATCCGGGGCCATGTGGAGTTAAACCTTTTTTGAGGATTTTTGGGCTTCCCACCCAACCCTTCCCCTTTCCCCGGGCCGGCCCTCTTTCAGTTTGGGGAGCTCATCAAAGGCCTTGTAAAAGGGGCCCTTTTCCTTTCACCCCTCATAAGGCTTTGAAGGCCATCGGGGTAAATTTTTTTAAAAAGGTCTGTTTTAAGGGTTGTCCTTTTGGGCCCCCTCCCCCCCCAGCCTTTGATATCTCCTCCTAAACCCCTTGGCTTTTGCCGCACTCCTCACCCCACGGGGCTGCCTAAGCTTGTTGTCCTTCATAGTTGCTTTTCCTTTTGAAATGTTCAACTTTGACTTGAGCAATGTTGGGGTCCACCCCCTTTTTTTGGCATTTATTACCTTGGCTCTTTCCCCCTGAAGCTGTTTTTTTGCCCCTGGTAAAAACTTTTCTTGACCCTTCCCAATGTCCAAAAGGGCCGCTCCTAAAACTCCCAAAATTTTTTACCTTAAACGGGGTAAACCCTTTCCCAAACTTTTTAAATTTCCCCTTTCTCAAACCCCTCTTTCTCCTTAAATTGTTTTTTCATCTTTCTCTGTATGTCTTTCTCTGTGTTAGTCCCTACAAAAGGGGGCAGGTACCAGATACCACAGGACACCTTCAGAGGTCTTGTGGAGTCCATGCCTCTACGGGTCAGAGCTGTTTTTGGCGGCACGAGGGGGACCTACACAATATTAGGCAGGTGGTTTTAATGTTATGGCTGATCGGTGTATACTACAACACAATAACAGCTGCTCTGATATTTAGCTTAACTCAAATGGAAACAAAAGACAGCTATAAAAGCTTCTATTTCTTATAAATATTGTTGCAAAACAGGCTTGTATTTTGAGTTACAACAAAACATGGCTATCAAGTCCTACTCCTCAAAAATGTATGAGCATTTACAGGGTTGTTTTTTTTAGAAACACCAGTATGTTGACATTTTTCCCCTTATGTCTGTTTCTTCTTTGGCTAAGTAACTCTCTGAGGTACGCAGGAAGCCATGATTGGCTACAATAATGTTTGCTCATGTGCTTGCCACCAAAGTAATGGGTTCTGGTCCCGGGGAATTCACTTTTCCTCTGAGTAACGGCGAATTTCAACCGATGCATCAGTGCCTGATGAGCGGTGATGAGCTGTTGGACTGACAAAACTTGAGTGTCAAAGACCGCCGATATCCCTTGTTTTGGTGTAGCTAGGGCAGAGCTTGAGGTAAGTGCAGGAGTCACTGGTGAAGTACAGCTTGAGTATCACCGAGTACCTTGAGGAATATACCATAGGATAGAACATGCCACTTTACACTAAAGTCACTATAAATGCTATTGAGCACCACAGGTTCACTTTAAGTGCCTATTACAATGTTAGTGGTTACAGGAGATTGAAGACACCATAAAGTAAATTAAGGTCACCGCTCTATTCAACACCAGAGACAGGGCAGTGGGGTCTCTGGGTTTCTGACAGGAGCTCAAAAATACTGATAATTTGCAGCCGTCCTTAGACGCAGAATTTGTCGTTTCAGAAGCAGTTCCATTTGCAGCACTGACTGAAGATTGCAGGTCAGTCACGTTGCCTTTGCTCGCCGTCACGTTCCAGTTGTACTGTTGAATATAAACACTGACATTAGGAAAGTGTAATGATACTGAATGCTCAAGATACCCATATTGAGAAGTCGTATGGGCTTTCATTAGTGCCATCAGAAGTTGAAGTCCACTATTGATCCTCATTGCATTCAAGTCCCACCTTTTAGTTTGGAGTAAAAATTTCAATGCACTGTGCAACGGGGGAGACATTTAATGTCCCTTGACAAGCGTGACAACTGGCAAACATTCAAAATAAAGTTTATTGATTCTGCGCTGGTTTACTTCCCGAGTCACCGGACACCGTGTCTCGAATTGAATTTGAACACACCATTTTTACTCCAAACTAGAGTGAAATAAAACAATGAATGTGTGGCGGAGGCAATAGAAGGGGGGAAATAGGGAAAAACTGACAACGCCACCTGGGGAATCTCACCCCAGGAAATACTACTTACGAGCTTTGAATATTGGGTTGAAAAGTAATTCTACTTAGCAGTACTTTACCGACCACCTGGGCCCTATTCGCTCTTCTTAGAAGAGTTCTCCAATTTCATTTCGGACTTAGTGACCCGAGCTGATAATATTCTCATTATCGGTGATTTTAACCTTCACCTGAATAATCCCACCGATCCCCTCAGTAAGGCCTTCCTAGATCTTATTGATACTTGCGGCCATACTCAATTCGTGAATGAACCAACCCACCATGGCGGCAACACCCTTGACCTGGTTCTGACCCGTGGCATTCCTGTTTCTGCTTTGGTGGTCTCCTCTTATGTGCCCGCCCTATCTGATCACTATCTCATTAAATTTGAAATCGAATTGATCTTCCCCACGCCAAATGTGTGAAGATACATATATTAGCTGTCGTATTAATGCCACTACGGCCTCGTTACTATCTGAAAAACTGCCCAGTTTTCTCGCACCACTCTCTGGTCATGTTGGCTCACTTGACAATTTCGCCAACGAACTAAACGCTAGCCTTACCAATGCGCTTGACTCAATCGCCCCCGTTAGTCACTAGAAAACACCACGCTAGGAAGTTTGCACCGTGGTTTACCCACGACACTCGTGCACTTAAACAAGCCGGTAGAAAACTAGAACGTAAATGGCGATTGACGAAACTTGAAGTCTTCCGGCTTGCCTGGAATGATAGCTTGCTAAATTATAAATGTGCACTCTCGTCAGCCAAAACTGCACACTTCTCTAGGTTAATCAGTACAAATAAAAACAACCCAAAGTTTCTATTCGACACTGTTGCTAAGCTAACACGGAATCCCTCCCCCTCTGATAGCTTTCTGTTTTCTCCGAATGATTTCATGTCCTTTTTTTAGTCAGAAAATCACACTGATTAGAGATGAGATCACCAGTACACTCTCCACTGGTGGTGCCGTCTCACCCCTGAAAAGTCCACTTGGTGTTTCCCGGGCTGAATGTCTTTTCTCACAGTTTGATTTAGTTTCCTTAGACTCTCTCACCAAGCTAACTCTGTCTTCGAAACCCACGACCTGCATGCTAGACCCTCTGCCTGCTAAACTGCTTAAAGAAGTTTTCCCTATCCTAGGACCCTCCATTCTCTTTATGATCAATCAGTCGCTGTCCACTGGCACTGTGCCCTCCGCCTTTAAAATGGCCGTGATCAAGCCACTACTGAAAAAAACGAACCTTGACCCCGAAGTATTTCAGAACTATAGACCAATCTCAAATCTGCCGTTCCTCTCCAAATTACTTGAACGAACAGTAGCCAGTCAACTTACAGATTTTCTTGTCAAAAAATAACCTACTTGATCCCTTCCAATCTGGCTTTAGATCCTTTCACTCGACTGAAACTGCACTCACGAGAGTGGTCAATGACCTTTTGTTAGCTATTGACTCCAACTCAACCTCAGCACTATTGCTACTTGACCTGAGTGCAGCCTTCGACACAATTGATCATACGATACTCTTGAACATTATATTGGTATCTGGGGATCAGCCCTTTCTTGGTTTAGGTCTTATTTACTCGATAGATCACATCGCGTCTTTTACAACAACATGACCTCAGAGTGTTGCAATATGGACTTTGGTGTCCCACAAGGCTCTGTCCTAGGACCACTGCTATTCTCTATCTATATGCTACCACTTGGTGGCATCATTCGCAAATTTGGCATTAACTTCCATTGCTACGCCGATGACACCCAAATTTACATACCAGTCAAACCAGCCGATAACACCCAATTCCAAAAACTAGAGGCCTGCCTATCAGAGGTCAAATATTGGATGTCCCTAAACTTCCTACTTCTTAATGGCAGCAAAACTGAGATGCTGATTGTAGGACCAGCTAGACATAGACACTTATTTGAGAATACTACTCTCAACTTTGATAGTTGTGTAATCTCCCAGAGCCCATACATTAAAAACCTTGGGGTAAAATTCAACCCTACCCTCTCATTCGAGTTGCACATTAAGGAGACCACTAAAACAGTGTTTTATCATCTTCGCAATATTGCCAAAATTCGATCCATGCTAACAGAGGCAGACGCAGAAATTTTAGTACATGCCTTTGTATCATCCAGAATCGATTATTGCAATGTCCTTTTTTCGGGCTTATCTACTGGGCGCACTAAAAAACTACAACTGGTCCAGAATGCTGCTGCCAGAATCCTGATGAAAACTAGGAAATTCGACCATATAACTCCCATTCTATCCTCATTACACTGGCTACCAATTCAGGCCAGGTGTGACTTTAAGGTGCTTTTACTTACATATAAATCATTACGTGGGATGGCACCGTCCTATTTATCCGATTTGATTAATCCATATAAACCGCCACGCGCCCTCAGATCTCAGGACGCTGGCTACCTGTCTATTCCAGCAGTCAAAAAGAAAACTGCAGGTAACAGAGCCTTTTCTTACCGGGCTCCCTGTCTATGGAACAGTCTGCCTGCCTCAATCAGAGAGGCAGGCTCTATCAAAGTCTTTAAGTCAAGGCTAAAAACCCATTTATTCTCTCTGTCATTTGACAAGCCTTGAGGGAGTGGCTCAGTCTCTTCTCAGAGTAAGTCTAGACCAGCTAGCTTATCCTAGCTCAGGATCCTGCCGATGGATATTAGCATCCTATCTACATGTCCTATTCTCCTGGTCTACCTGCTCCTGTCCACTGACGCTGGTCATGTTTGTCTGTGTGAGTGAGAGTGCGTGTATGGGTGTGTCTCCTATCTGTTCCAGGCTGCAGCCCGGCAGAGTTGGCGTCTGCGTGGTCCCCCCACTCCTAGGATGATGCTGACTGAGCGGGTGTTACGTTCTCCTATCTGGGCAGTGTTGGCGCCTGCATGGTCCCCTAGTCCGATGATGACGCTGACTGAGTTGCCGTTGCTGTGATGCCGCCCCATCAGATCTGGATGTCCCACCATAATAAACTTTTATATATTGTGTATACACTGCTTGCCCAAACTCGGCATCTATTGCACGCCCAACCGTCCTGGTAGGGGGATCCCTCTCTGAGTAGCCCCTCCCAAGGTTTCTCCCATTTTTCCCTATAAGGTTTTGTGGGAGTTTTTCCTTGTCCTCTGTGAGGGTCTAAGGCTGGGGGATGTCGTGTACTAATCATTTATTATTTTCACATGTTGGGCACTGTGAAGCCCTTAGAGACTGTAACAGTGATTAAGGGCTATACAAATAAATGTGATTTGATTTGATTTGAAATGATAAGGCACACAGGTTCGTTACTGATGAGACAGAGCCGTGTTTCTAAATTAAACCAAAGTATTTTATTGAAAGCAAAATAAGCTGGGCAAAGGACCGGAACCGTTAAAATACTATTTTATTACATTCACTAAAAGCAGGCCTGAATACAAAATCTAAAATTGTAAGAACACCCTAAAATACCCCAAAACTACCAGTCCAAGATAAAGTAAGGACAACTAAGGCAAACTGAACTGAGGCCACTTGTAGAGAGGCAGACTACACTGAGGAGTGCCCAGGGGTGCTACCACGTAATTACCTCATGTGCAACACAGCAATCCTCACAGCATTAAATAGTGCAGTCTACAATCGTGTCCCAAGTGCTTTTACTCACATACATATCGTGTGGGAACCTCACTATAGGTGCCTAGCCTCTCAACAATATGGCGCTCCGCTCCTCTGAAAGAAAGAAACTAATACAAACAAATAAACAACCCAGTTGGCTGGACAATGGTTTGTAAAAACACAACTAAGACAAAACAATACAGGCAGAATAGGACAAATCAAAAGGGACAAACTAACTAAATCAAAAGGGCAAAACAGCAGTAGTAAAACAGGTGAGCCACCTCTGGTATGGGATAACACTGTTTCACATTACCAGTCTTTATGATGGCCACAAGCACATTGGTTTGGTGCTGGACTGTAGCAGAATGAATGCATATGTCTCTGTCCATTCCTCTTTGAATTCTCTGTTCTCTTGATCAACTTTGCTTTCCTTTCAAACTTTGAGAACGACATGCTGCTAGTTAACATTAGCAATACCGTCCGCAGGTCCCTGACTGACTGACAGCACTGTTGCCAACTCTGTTTCAAACAAAGTAGCTACTGGCTGCTCAAAAGGTCACTTGGGGCCCGCTGACAGGCCCCTACCCTCTCCCCCTGCTCTTCAGAGTACAGAGCTACATAAGAGATTTATTTCTATTGTCAACATATTGTCAAATATTCTTGGGAGTTGTTGACATCATGTACACTGCTTTGTCTTGTTTTTCTAGGGTATCCCATCGTAACTCGACCCCTTTCACCTTGTTTATGTGTATATATGTGGTTATCTGTGAGCAGTAACATGTTCATGTGCACGGAGGCTTGAGTAAGGCCTTTCTTTACTAAAGCAACTAAGAGTTCTAGGATTTTGTCAGCTAATTGATTAGCTGCAACTCTGTAAAATTAAATGTCATTTGCTGTTCTACATCATGCAGAAGGTCCATCACAAATCTAGTGCTTATAAATGATAAATCATATTGTAAACATTTTAGTGATGCCAGGGATGTGCTTATCTTGCCGGTGATGATCTATGATGAATTATAATTTACTATGATATTTCATGTACACATGTGTTGACTGCATTTTAAAATGGCCAGTTAATCATCAGGATGAGTAACAAAAATAGACATTCCTTTACATGATTAATTGTTTTTCTTTTATATCTGGTTTGAAATGTTGCTTTACATCTTTCAGTGATGGTTGATACAAAATATGAAGCTTTGTTTTGATCTTAGCTTGTTTAGAAGACCTTTAGAAGACCAATTAGCCTAATCCTAATCAACTTGACCAAAATCTTATAGTATAGGAACTGCTGTGCTCCCTTTTTCATACTTCATGCATCCTACCACTTTTCTTCTGCTACAGCAAGAACAACAAAGGCACACATATTGCAGTAGAACAACATTCATTCTCTGCATAGTTTAGTTATTCATTCCACTTCCTAATAACAATACACACTGATGTCACCACCATACAACAGACGTTCTCCACCTGGCATGGACTGACCCTCTCCACAGGAGCACCTGGGAAAGAGTTAAACCATAATGAAATGATCGCTAGCTGGCAAACTACCTATTGGCATTTAGTCAATGGCACTTGTCATATGTTTTGCTCTTGACCAGTGATGGGTTGCCTCCCCTGGGGGGCGCCAAAGAGTTTCAGGGAAGGCTTGAAATAAAAAAAGCAGGGAAATATTTTGTTTAAAATAAAATTATTTATGACTTGATAGCCATTTTTTGTTGTAACTCAAAATACAAGCCTGTTTTGCACCAACATTTATAAGAAATAGAAGCTTTTATAGCTGTCTTTTGTTTCCATTTGAGTTAAGCTAAATATCAGAGCAGCTGTTATTGTGTTGTAGTATACACCGATCAGCCATAACATTAAAACCACCTGCCTAATATTGTGTAGGTCCCCCTCGTGCTGCCAAAACAGCTCTGACCCGTAGAGGCATGGACTCCACAAGACCTCTGGAGGTGTCCTGTGGTATCTGGTACCTGCCACTTTTGATAGGTACTAACACAGAGAAAGACATACAGAGAAAGATGAAAAAGCAATTTAAGGAGAAAGAGGAGTTTGAGAAGGAGAGTGAGATGTTGGAAGGAGTTTACCCTGTTTAAGGTAAAATTTGAGCAGTTTGAGGAGCGGCTTCTGAACATTGAAGGGCTCAACAAGGAGTTTGACCAGGACAAAAAGCAGCTTCAGGAGGAAAGAGCCAGGGTCAATAAATACAAACAGGTGGTGGACAAAACATATGCTCAAGTCAAAGTTGAACATGCAAAAGCAGAGCAACTCATGAGGGACAACAAACTTAAGGCAGCCCAGCCAGATGAGTGTGCTGCAGCAATAGCCAAGGCTGAGGAGGAGATATCAAAGGCTTCTGAGGTAGCCAAGAGGACAACCCTTACACAGACTGAAAAAGATGAGACAGACGTCCTTCAAACAGCCTTAGCTGAGAGTGAAAGGAAGGGAACCCTTCTACAAGAGGCCTTTGATGAGCTCCAAGCTGAAAGAGCCAGGCTGGAATGGGAGAAGGAGAAGACTGAAAAGCTCAACAGTCTCAAAATGGTTGAACTCCACATGGCCCTGGATGAGAGTCCGTCGGCAGGCTCTCCATCAGCAGGATACCGAACAGAGCCAGGAACGTCAAAGACCTGCAGGCTGACTTGATGCCCAACCACCAGGAGTGGCAGAGAAACGCCAACTCCTTGCGTTCAAGGGCCAGTCAGGCTGTTGCCTCTCAGAGGAAGGCAGTCCATTATCCTGGACTGGCAGACTTACTTTTTATGTAGTCTTCAATTGTCAGGTTATGGGTAATTTTACTCAAAGTGAGTTTGAAATCTTTTGAAAAAGGGGAATACAATTGCATTGGAACTAATATGTCAAACAATACATCACTACATTTAAAAAAAAAAAGAGGAAATCTCCAAGCGCTGCTCTAATTTAATTCCTGCTCTTTGGCACAGCAGAAATCAGCTGGACTAAACTGATTGTGCGCTTGTGGAACTAGTTGATCGTCATGACACGTCCATCTCTTATGCCGTTGCTTGCCTACACAGCACTGGTAAACTGTTGTTGTGCTTGCAAGCTGTGTGTTTTCATGTCATAGGCAGGTGAAGCTGACGTTACTGCTGCCTGTTGTAATCCATTACAGATTACTTGATGTAAGGAAACTAAGCGGACGGTTCTGAAATGTCGTAGAATGAGGCAGTTAGATGTATACAGATATGAGTTTCTTATATAACAAAGAGCGCTACCAGGTGATTTAGCAGAAGCTATTGGCAATGCAGCCATCCTAAACTAGGAACAGAAATAGAGGTGGTTTCATATCTAGCACAAAACGTTATCAGTCACTGCTAGAGATGACAGCAGTAAGATTTGTTAGGATTGACTTGTCAACTCACATAACAGATCAATGCTCATGACACAAATGTACATAATTCAACTTTAATTAAGCAGAGGCAGAGCAGGTCCATGCAGGAACATTCATGGTCACATCTAGACTTCAAGACACATGAACTCTTGTATGTTCCTAAAGCCCCATTCCCTGCTTTCAGGGCAGTGGGGTCTCTGGGTTTCTGACAGGAGGAATGGCGGTCGTCATCATGTGCTTAATACGTTGGCGTACGGTGCAACGTGGCTCGCCACCACGTTGCTGCCTTCGCTCGCAGTCACGTTGCTCGCCGCTATGGTGCCCGCAGTCACGTTGCCCGCAGTCACGTTGCCCGCAGTCACGTTGCCCGCAGTCACGTTGCCTGCAGTCACGTTGCCGCCTTCGCTCGCCGTCAAGTTGCCACCTTCGCTTGCCATCACGTTGCCTCCCGCCACGTTGCCCGCCGCCACGGTGCCCGCCGCCACAGTGCCGCCTTCGCTCGCCACCACGGTGCCGCCTTCGCTCACACACACACACACACACACAGTTGTAATAAAGGTTATGATTGTAGCTGCAGTCGGAATATTGTAGACTACAGTTTGTGTGTGTGTGTGTGTGTGTGCCTTCAAAGCAACAGTCTCTCTGCCCAGGGAAGCCGCAGGCCACAGTACTGCCATCATGCTTTGTCATTTCCACGTGGTTTAACCATCAAGCACAGACACACAGACACTCAGCACTACGGAGACCGCTAGACATTATGACTGTCTGAAGAGAAGAAGAAGAGAAAACCTATTTCATTCGTCTCCCTCTCTCTCTCTCTCTCTCTCTCTCTCCCTCTCTCTCTCTCTCTCTCTCTCTCTCTCTCCCCCACCTCCCTCCCTCCCACTCCTTCCACTAGGTTGCAACTACCTACGAGGTGAATGTTTATGCCTTGAAGAACTCTCTGACCAGCAGGCCAGTCCAAGCTGAGGTCACCACACTGGACAGTGAGTCTCTAATTCCAGCATTTCGACCAAACGTCATTCATTCAACAAATGAAATGTTTTGAGGCATGGAAAAGAGACTTGAAGAGATTTTTGATGTGCAAATAGCCTCTCTCCCTCTCTCATTCTCTCACCCTTCTCTCTCTCTCTCTCTCCTCTAAATCCAGATATCAGTCCCCCTCGTCGCGTACGCATCTCCGACGTCAAGGACTCCTCCATCACGCTGACCTGGCGCTCCAAAACGGAAACCATCTCTGGCTTCCTGGTCGAGGCCGCGCCCACTTCCGCCACAGGCCACACCCCCATCCACAGGACCATTAGCCCCGACTCGCGATCTTACACTATTACAGGTGCGCAGGCGCGTAAGCAAATACAGAAACACGTGCGATAATGTGGCACAGTCATAACCCCGGCCGTACATGAAAGCACACACACACACACACACACACACACACACACACACAGATTGTCAGTCTTTAACCTATGTGTGTGTACTGTTCAGGTCTGCAGCCCGGCACCAGCTATAAGATCAACATCTACACACTGAATGGGAATGGACGCAGCGCCCCGTTCACGCTCACCGCCACCACAGGTATCAGTTCATCACTCTATCTCAAGTGTCTCTCCATGACTTTTCCCAGAACCACTTTCTGTACAAACCAGTTCAGACTCCCATGACAAAGTAGTGATTATCACTCCCTTCAGTTGGCAGCTTGTTTGATGTGATTGAAATGATTTACTTTCAAATTGTGACCCAAATTGATGGAGTGTGTATTGTCACCCTCTTATTAAGTACGTTTTGTCTTCCAGCCAAACCGGTGGTCATCCCCCCCACCAATATCCGTTTCACTTCCCTGACCCCCGGCAGCATCTCCTTCACCTGGGAGCCCTCTCGCAGTCCGGGGGTCACCGGCTACTACGTCACCTATGAGGAGGCGGGGGGCTTGCCTCGAGAGCTCACCCCCAGACCCCAGGCAGGCCAGAGCTACGCTATTATCACTGGTGAGTGTGGACACATGAGTTGCATGGAAAAAAGTGGGAATGTAAACACACACATAAATATATATATATATGTAGGTATAAAGGAGTTTTTGTTTGTGTTTTGTTGTGTTTGGTCATAGGTCTAAAACCAGGAACAGAATACGTCATTAAGATTGTTGCATTGCAGAACGCTTTGAGAAGCACACCTCTACTGGGCAAGGCCAGAACCCGTAAGTACCCATCCTGCACCTGACAAAATACATCTCTGTGTTTAGTAGCCAGTAGAAAACCTCTAGACCTCCATTGTTGCCTTTTTATTTTAACTTAAAGCTTGAATTGCCATTATAAGTGTAGAATCTTTGTGTTTGTTTTTTCCACCTAAACAGTTGCCATTTTGGAGATTTGTCATCCATGTAGCTCTAAGTATTGCATACAAATGGCACTGTAAAATATTGATTAAAATGTAGCCACTATAAAGGCATCCCACAATAATTTAGAGCATCGATCCAATATCATCCAAGGGGATAATTGGCACTGAATGCACTGACCTCTTCAAGTGTATGTCATTGAATTATCTGACTGTTGGACTGATTCCCCCTGCAGGCAGTGGCTGTGTGTGTGTCTGTGAGAGCTTTTTGCCTTTTCCTGTTTTAAATAACTATGAAAAAGTCCTAACAACAATAATTCATTCTATTTTAAAGTAACAGTGACCACATGCACATTACATGCATTGGAATAGTAGATAATTCAGTCGCGTATGCATGTCTCCTGCGGTCTCCTGCAGTTTTCAGCACTATGGCGCACCCTGCTGGCTTCCTTCTGTAACTGCTCTCCAGAATTGCATTGCCCCTTTGGACATTGATTGATGGCCGCTTGTGTTTTTGCCGTAGTAAAGGTGGACGTTAGGATTCTGGGAGGGGGAAAGGCGATCTCAAGTAACTTTAACCTATAGAGCTCGGTTTCTTCACGCGGTGGGTCAGAGCCCGTTGCAATAGCAGAGTGTGAGAGTGTGAAACCCAGATGAGACATTTTGTCTGAGTGCTCTGTTGACAGTCAATCTGCTTTCCCCGCCCCAGAGCCTAACCATAACTGGTATGGGGAAAACGCAGATCTTACTGTAGATCAGTCTATGTCTATGGGCAGCTACAACTTGGAGCACGGATCCACCAGATGCATTTTTCCCACCTAACCCTCATTGTTGTGCCCCGGAAAAGTTTTACAGCAACAAATACACCGAGTTGTGCATTGTTTTCCCGTGCACTGCAGTGTCAAGAGATACACTGATTTTGTGAGTCTCCTGTAGTTGCATAGGTGCACTCGGCAAACCATTTTGTGTTTTTGCCTGCAATAAATGGCAGCTGGTGGATCTGTACCCTTTTTTGCTTTGCGCTGCCTGCTTCTAACAGCCGGCGTACATCTGTCTCTCGTCCAATCAGAGCCAGCTCCAGACCACCAGCTGCTGGTCCCGGAGCTGCCCCAGCTTCCTGTCCCTCACCGACCCAGAACGGACATCCTGGATGTGCCAGAGCCCTTCAATGACAAGACGTAAGACCAGCTGACAAATCAACTCCGACTTCTGAGTTTGAGGAAGCGCCACGCCTAGTTTTGCTTATTTGTCCATCCCCTCCTTCTCCTCTCTCTCTCCCACCTTTCCGTCGTTGTCTTTCTATTTTCAGTTTCAACTCCAACCATGTCCATTTGGCGGGTACCGGTGGCCAGAACCGACCGGGTCAGCAAGGCCAGCACATCTACACGGAGTACCAGAACCTAGGCCCTAATAACGGACTTAACGGTCCTCATAGTGGACCCAAAGAAGGACAGAGACCCACTCTCAGAGAACCGCTGGTCTACATCCCTGTACCGGGCCCTGATGGAAATAGAGTACCCTTGGTCAAGGTGAGTGAGACTTATCTGTGATGTATCTTTATGATATTATTTTAGATACTGTGTGAAATATTTTTATTCTTTTAACTACAATTAAACATTTTTCATATGTATGTTCATTTAATGGTTGCTGAGCAGTAATCTTTGAGATACTGTGTGTTTGGTCCTGTAGGTGAGCGAGGGTCCTCTGCCGGGTCTGCCGTTTGGTTTCCCTGACAACGAGACGGAGTTGCCCCAAGAAGCACAGACCATCACAACCATCTCCTGGCAACCGATCCCTCTGAGTACGGAGTACGTGGTGTCCTGCAATCCTATCACACACCTGGAGGAGAAGGACTTCCAGGTACACACACACACACACACACACACACACACACATTCTAATGATGGAGGGCCAAGCCTGCCATATCATATCATATAGATAAATTAGTGAATAAATAAATTGGGAAATAAAAAAAGGGAAATAAACAAATTAATTAATAAATAAATAAAAGTATAAATACATTTTAAAAAATGGTGAATAAATAACTAAATCAATACATGAATGAATTCCTAACTTAGGAGAGGACAATATTTTTGATCCATAAATACACATTAAATGTGTTTTATTTTTCAGCATATTGATATTTTATATATTCCTCAATTTCTTTATGTATTTAAAAAATCTTTTTCATTATGCTTTAAGCTTAATGACTGATTCATTTATTTCCCAATTTATTTAGACCTTTAGTGACTTATTCATTTATTTCCCCTTTTTATGGATTCATGGATTATATATATATATCATATGTAGTGATTTAAATTGTAGGAGGGCTAGTATAATCACCACACCGACAGGTAAGTGTCTAGAATAACCAGGACAGGAGGTCAATGGCTCAAAAAATAAAACATTTATTCACAATCATATATAAAAACCCTTAAAAGAGAGTGCAACTGAGCAGGCCTAAAACTACACAGTAGCGGTTCCTAATGTTGTGCAATTGATTAAGCACTGGCAAAATCACTTGACATAACTAACAGGAGGTGCATAAGAAGGAAGGTGAGGTCACCAATACATTTAGGACACAATCCACTTAATAAGAAACAGACTAAGAGCCCATGGGGCTAATATGCACACGTTTAAGAATCACACATGGGATACAAGTTACCACTGCACACGTTTTAAGAATCACACATGGGATACAAGTTACCACTGCACACCTTATTTGAACACACCAAAAGAGGTCTCTGAATCTGTATGGCGCCTACCACTCCTAATTGAGCTACAGCTCGAGATTGCACCATGCCCGTATGAAATAAAGAAAACAATAAAGAAACCAAAAAGGCCCGTTCTTCTAACAAACTTAGGGTGGGAAAAAACAGCGACAGTCAATATTTCAGTCCTATACGGCAGCCAATCTTCCCTCAAACGCTGTTCTCTGGGCTCGCGGCAAGCGTTTGTGCCGTGTCTGCAGCTCACTGCACTTCCTCGTTCTGCGAACCGGTAGTAGAGAGAGAGAGAGCGCGCTAGCTTCCGTGTTCCCTTTATAGGTTTCCCCAGGGTCCTAAAGACCTCCCTTTACAATGGCCCCCCTTTTAAAAGGTCACCGTCCCGGTGACAATTTACATCCAGGGCCTAAAGACTCTTTGAACTACCTGGTTGTTCGCGGCGTGGGGCACCTGTGAGTTTCTAGCTGACGTCGCAAGTATTTGATTTATTGACCTTGGAAGGTGAAAGGGGTTAGTATGCTGCCCTGCTGTGTTTCTTTTAGGCCGTCCCTGCACGATGTTAGGCTCTGCTGTTGTTACTACATTTACACTGTTGCTGGGGCCGTCTTCATGTTCATGATCTAAAATGGATAGTGGGGTGCCAGGGCTTTGCGATTCCGTGTTCATGGGTTGACTAGCTAGCTCAAGGTTTGTGGGGGAGGGGGCCTGAACTCTCCGCCGCTCTGGCTCCATGATGAATATGACTCCCTCCGAGTCACTGTCGTCATCCACTGCGTTGGGATTTGACTGTTCAGGTGAATCATCTGTCAAGCCAGGGTCAGGTAAAGGTTGGTTTTGTGTCATAGGCATGCTGATGGTAGCAGTCGGCAACACTCTGAGCTCCGATCTGTTAAGATTCTTATCTGGATCAGCACCATCTCTGGGGCATATTTTGTAGACCCTTCCTTCCTTATCCATGTGTTTCACGACCACATAGATGACTGGGTCCCAGGCATCCTGAATTTTGTGCCGTCCCATGGGGTGACTTCTCCTGTAGACAAGAGTTCCAGGAGCAAGAATAGAAGTTGCTGTTGGTTGGTAGTGTCTATTTCTCCGTTCTGCTGCCTGCTGGAGCTGCTCCTTCACATGAAGATAGACTGAACTCAGACGATTTTGGTGTTCATCCACCCAATCTTGTGCTGACCTAGGCATGGGTTCCTCTTGTGATACACCCAACAGAAAATCCACAGGCAGTTGGGCCTTCTGACCAAACATAAGTTCATAAGGTGAATAACCTGTAGATTGGTGTTCCGTGGTGTTGTAAGCATAGAGCACCTGAGGTAGATATTGCGGCCATTTTCTTTTCTTCTCCTGGGGGAGGGTACGCAACAAGTCATGCAGTGTTCGATTAAATCTTTCGCATTGTCCATTTCCCTCTGGGTGGTACGTTGTGGTTCTGCTTTTTTTAATTCCATACAGGTGGCATAATCGTTTCAAAAGGTCCCCTTCGAAACTCTTTCCTTGATCGCTGTGAATCCGTTTTGGTACACCATATGTATAAAACCACTTTTCTGTCAGTACCCGGGCCACTGTACTGGCCCGCTGATCTGATGTTGGGTATGCCTGGGAAAATTTGGAGAACACATCTGTGACCACCAGCACATTCTCTCGTCCATCACTAGCCTTATCTAATAAGGTGAAGTCGATGGCAATGACTTCCAATGGTTTAGAGGCAACCAGACCCCCCCTGAATGTGCGGACTTTTGGTTGTACTGCTTTGGCCAGCGTGCAACGGTTACACCCCTGACAATATCTTTCAATATCACGTCCCATTAATGGCCAAAAACACCTCTGCCTCACGAGGCTCGTGGTACGTTCAATGCCTTGATGGCCATGGTCATCGTGGAGGCTTTTAAGGACCTCTGTCTGCAAGCACTGGGGCAACAGCAGTTGGGACAGAACTTGTCCTTCCCCTGGTGTCTGTATTTGGCGGTATAGGACACCATCCCTTGATTTTATTCTGGCCCACTGATGCACCAACCTTTTCACTCCTTTGCAAGCATTGGCCATTTCTTGTTTTGCTGGAGGTTTTCCTCTCTTCCAGTACTGCAAGAATACGCCAATCACTGGATCTGCGGCCTGTAGAGTCAGTAGGTCATCTTTAGGCCGTGATGGAAAAGCAGCTATAGCTTGGCAGGTAACAGCATGGGCAACTTGGGACATGTCTTTTGTTTGTTCTTGGACTTCCTGTGGTACATTCAAGCCAGGGAATAGAGAAGATGTGCTCGGGGAATGTAACTGACGTGACAGGGCATCTGCGTTGCGATTAGTTGGTCCTGGTCGATACTTTATTTCAAAATCAAAGACTGCCAACTCTGATGCCCACCGTTGCTCCACAGCTCCCAGTTTAGCAGACTGCAGATAACTGAGGGGGTTGTTATCAGTGAACACCACAAATGTATTTCCCAGCAGATACTCTCGAAATTTTTGAGTCACTGCCCATTTCAATGCTAGGAATTCCAGCTTTCTGGAGCTGTAGTTGGACATGTTCCTTTCTGTGGGTCTGAGGCCCCTGCTTGCAAAAGCAATTGGTCGTCGTTTTCCATCATAGTCCTGGGACAACACAGCCCCAAGTCCAGCATGACTGGCATCTATTTCAAGGACAAAGGGTTTGGTGAAATCAGCATATCCCAGAACTGGTGCACTCACAAGTAGCCTCTTGAGTGTTTGGAATGCATTTTCACACTCGTCGCTCCAGCGGTCGCCTATGGCACCTTTCCCAAGGGTTTTGCGTTTCTTCTCGGTACCCCCCCATTTCGCCCACCAACCGGTGGAGCGGAGCAGCGTACTTTGCAAAATCCTCCACAAAGCGGCGATAATAGGAAGCGAATCCCAGAAATGATTGTAGTTCTGTGAAAGTAGTCGGTCGTGCCCACTCGGCCACTGCGCTGATCTTAGAAGGATCAGTGGCAACGCCGGATGCCGAAATCACATGGCCCAGGTATCTGACCTCAGGTTGGAAGAAGTGACATTTCTGTAGCTTCAATTTCAGATTGTGTTCTTTCAGGCGAGACAATACCAGATCAAGACGTTGGAGATGCTGGTCAAAGGATGATGAAAAAATGACAATATCGTCCAAGTACAGCAGTAAGGACTGAAAGCTCTGATCTCCAAAGATCCGCTCCATCAACCTTTGAAAGGTACTAGGAGCATTACATAGCCCAAACGGCATCCGGTTAAACTCAAAGAGCCCAAAAGGTGTACAAAAAGCAGTCTTTGCCTTGTCCTTCTCCGCCATGGGTACTTGATTGTACCCACTGGCGAGGTCCAACGTTGAAAACCACTGAGCGCCTGTAAGAGCATCCAAGGACTCCTCAATACGGGGGAGGGGATAAGCATCCTTCCTTGTCTTGGCATTGAGCAACCGGTAATCCACACACAACCTGATCTCTCCAGTTTTTTTAAAAACTACAACAATGGGAGAGGAGTACGGGCTACAACTTGGACGCACAACACCACTGTCCAACAGCTCCTGAATGTGGGCTTTGACTTGTTCGTACTGTGATGGCGGGAGCCTGCGGTAGCGTTGCCGCACTGGGGCATCGTCCACTAAAGGAATTTCATGCTCCACCAGTGTAGTACATCCCAGGTCTCCTTCTCCCTGACTGAACACTGTGCTATGCCTCTGCAAAAGCTCTATTCCTTGTTGTATCTGTTCAGAGGAAAGGTTAGACCATGACAGTCTGGAAAGATCAATCAAAGGGGAGCTCACTGCAGTCACCTCTTGGACCACCGCTATAATATTATGGTCTTCTGTCTCCTCAATGAGGAGCGAGCTTCCCGATTGCAGTGGGTCGACCACGTGCAGCTCACCCAGCTGTGTGTGGGGCTGTAGCCAAACATCTTCAGTGCCCACGTTAACTACCGGAATTTCCACAGTGCCCTGATGGACAGAAAGAAGGGCCGCAGACACAAGAATGCCTGCCGGAAGAGGATTTCCGGTCGCTAGGGGTTCAAGGAGCACTGAGGGGAGAGTGGTGTTGGCAACGGAGGGACAAGCAGTGCAAATCCACTTCACGGAACCAGCAGGAACACGAACAGCTCGACCATAAACTTTGGCTTTACCCAAGTACCCCTGTGTGTTCGCCGCTTCAATGCGTTGACACTCGGAGAGAGTTTCCTTCCACTCCCTACTGGCCGTTTGGAGGACAGGTGACTCAAAAAGACTAGGGCCAAACTGTTCAAAAAGCAAACGGTAACAGCGGCCAATGATGTTCATCCCAAGGAGACCAGGCACAGCCTGCTGCTGTTGTTGTTGCGTGGGCTCACCCAGGGGGTCCTCTACAACTAACACGCCCATTCGTGTCAGGGTCTTACCCAAAACAGTGACGTCAAGCTCCATGTACCCTTTATAGGGGATTTTTAGTCCATTAGCAGCCTTAAGCCGTAACCAATGACATCTTTTCAGCAGCCCGACACCCTGTGACTTGAAGTGTTTCTCAAAAAAACTCTCTCTGACCGTAGTGACCATTGACCCGGTATCCAAGAGGCAGGGTACCATGACACCCCCCATGTTGATTTCCACCAATGGGCAGTCTCCAATAAGTCGAGAGGGATCTTCCATTTGATCTTCAGATGAGCCCGTAAGACCCTTTTCTGGTGCCTGGCTCTCTGCCCCAGAGGGATCTAGTTTCCCGACGGCTGAGAGTCAGAGCCCCCTCCCACCACCTGGCTGTGCACCCCTACTTCAGAACCAGACCCTCCACGGGTCTTAGGAGCTGTTAGGTTTACCCTACAGAATCTGGCAATATGGCCTGCCCTATTACAACGGTGACAAATTGGCTTGCCATCTGCTTGAAAGCGGAAATGCTTAGCTGAGTTAGGGACTGCATCATCCTGAGTAGGCTGTGAGAACTGGGCCATGACATGCTTCATAATGGTATCTAATTGAGTTTGCTGTCTGCGAAGGCACTCTTTTATCTCTTCAATCTCATCATTAGGCCTAGCAGTGACCGCATTTGCGCTTGCCTCAAAACTATCCACTGCCTGGGAGTGTGTGTCACAAGAGTAGGCCCGAGGTTTAACTCTACCTCCCTGCCTACTTGTTTCTGTCCACCTAATACCAATACCCCGAAGGTCAACAAAAGTAGTAGCTGGGTCTTGGATGACACGTTGTTTCAACTCTCTGCGTAACATATCATCAAGCACATGTTCAATAAATTGATCACGCAACAGCACATCAGAGTTGGGAATACCACCAGGCGTTTTACATATCACAACATCCATTAAAGACTTAAGAGCATGTGAATAATCACGCAAGGATTCCCCCTCTCGCTGGGTACGTTGGAAAAACTGTAACTGTGCTGCTACATAGGATTGAGAGCAACTATAGTTTTCAGTCAAGATAGCAAAGATTTTTTCTGGGGTATCTCTGTTGGCCCTAGAGTGAAAATTAACCTCAGATTTGGCACCTCCATCTAGATGGTCAGTGACAAACAACAACTGTTCAGCTATTGACATATGCCTAACCTCCAGACATCTGCGCACTTCTTCAACCCATTGCTCAACTGTTAACAGATCAACTGACATTTTCCCAGTGAACTTGGAACATTTACGTTCTCTAGGTACATAAATGTAACGAGGGTTAGTAGCTTCACTTGCCAGGCTGCTAACTGGGGCCACATTAGGAGGGGCATTGGATGGCCCTGGCACTGGATCGGGTACCTGTGATTTTTCCCGCAGCTGCTCTCTCAACTGTTCATTGGTTGCTTTAAGCTGTCGCAGCTCCTCCATGATGGCCTGTAGATCCTCCATTCTCCCAATGGACAGGGTCTGTGGCGTAGAGGAGGTAGTCAAACTGGCCCGTGGTTCCCTTGTCGCTGAAGACCTGTCGCTGAAGACCTGTCGCTGTTTTTTCCCAGTCTACCCCACACTAATTAACAGGGCCACAAAAAAAACAGTAAAACCAGAACCCAACCTCCAAATCCTGCCGACTACGCCAATTATGTAGTGATTTAAATTGTAGGAGGGCTAGTATAATCACCACACCGACAGGTAAGTGTCTAGAATAACCAGGACAGGAGGTCAATGGCTCAAAAAATAAAACATTTATTCACAATCATATATAAAAACCCTTAAAAGAGAGTGCAACTGAGCAGGCCTAAAACTACACAGTAGCGGTTCCTAATGTTGTGCAATTGATTAAGCACTGGCAAAATCACTTGACATAACTAACAGGAGGTGCATAAGAAGGAAGGTGAGGTCACCAATACATTTAGGACACAATCCACTTAATAAGAAACAGACTAAGAGCCCATGGGGCTAATATGCACACGTTTAAGAATCACACATGGGATACAAGTTACCACTGCACACGTTTTAAGAATCACACATGGGATACAAGTTACCACTGCACACCTTATTTGAACACACCAAAAGAGGTCTCTGAATCTGTATGGCGCCTACCACTCCTAATTGAGCTACAGCTCGAGATTGCACCATGCCCGTATGAAATAAAGAAAACAATAAAGAAACCAAAAAGGCCCGTTCTTCTAACAAACTTAGGGTGGGAAAAAACAGCGACAGTCAATATTTCAGTCCTATACGGCAGCCAATCTTCCCTCAAACGCTGTTCTCTGGGCTCGCGGCAAGCGTTTGTGCCGTGTCTGCAGCTCACTGCACTTCCTCGTTCTGCGAACCGGTAGTAGAGAGAGAGAGAGCGCGCTAGCTTCCGTGTTCCCTTTATAGGTTTCCCCAGGGTCCTAAAGACCTCCCTTTACACATAGCTAATCTCTTTGTCTCCCTCCATCTAGATGCGTCTTCCTGGCACCTCCACCAGTGCCACGTTGATTGGATTGACGTCCGGAGCATCCTATAACGTCGTAGTAGAGGCCATGAGGGGCGGGGCTAAGGAGAAAGTTCTAGAGGAAGTTGTTACCGTTGGCAATGCCGGTACGGTATTCCACACTGTCAAAGTGTGCTATGTTCCCTTTAGGTAGAACAGTGCTTATACTAGTGTTGACTGGATTAGTATTGTTGGTCACTGTATTGTTGATTATAGAGGCTAGTTAGTTTCCCACTATGTTCTCTCTCCCTCGGTACTAGAAAAAACGACAAGGGAAAACCGCACCAAAAAAAAAAATTCTAAACTCTCTTTTTTCCCCGCTCCTCGTCCGGGGACATCCCCATTTCCCAACCGGAGTGTGCTACGACCATTCACGGCCACACCCCCAAGAGGTGGGCTCCGAGGGGGGGCGCAGTCGGAGACAGGCTTCAAAGGGGGTCCCTGCCTGGGCCTCGGGATGGGGACTTTAGGTGTGATTCATCCTTTAGTGGCTTAAT
>JAXDDX010000656.1:0-29076 GCA_034670405.1 Hoplostethus atlanticus
TCATAGTATGAAACACTTCCCCACAAATCCCAATCAAAGTTGCATCAAAGCTCAAAGCTCATCAAGCTGTCAATCAAAACTGTCAACCTTGACAAGCTGTCAATCAATCAAATGGGGTCAAAGGTCATCCATCAAACTTTTTGACAGGAGGCGTCACATATTAACTACTAACCTGCCTCTCTGTGCCTACATCAGATTGCTTTGCAGTCTATCCTCCAGCTCCACTTCAACCTGCCTCTCTGGGGCCTACACCAGTATGCCTTCCACTTCCCAGTTGTAAGCTGCTCCTCAACACCAACAACTTTGTCCTCCAGGCAAGATTGTCCTGCATTACAGGTATTATAACAAATGATGGAAAAAAACAGTATTATTCAAAATAAAGTAACATTACCAGTAACAATTGTAATCATCCAGAAAATAACATCTTCCAGTGCCTTCATCAAAACGTCCTTGTTATGGTTCCTTGAGTAACTGAGAATGAGGGAAATATATGCATTATCGAGTAGGGCCGACATATATATATCGGTCAGCCGAAAGGGCTTATGTTGCTTATGTTAACCTAAGACACTCCTCCCTACCAATGTCACCCCTGAATGTGCTTTGTTATAAAATGCCAGAGTATGTATTGTCTACCATCTTTGCCACAGGGCTCCACTCAACGTAGGAGCCACAGCTGCCGACAATCCCATCCTAATGAGCAGACCCAGCCAGCAGTGCAAGGTAGTTATGACGGGCCCCAGTGTACGCTACTCATGAGGGCCCCCGCTACACACACACACACACGGGGCACGTAGCTATTTTACCAACAATATGACGCTGGTTGTCTATGGGAAGCCCTTAACCTGAATTGATTTTAATGGGCCATTTTGATCCAAATATGTTTTATTAATTCTAATGTATTATTGTCCAATGGTTTTCCACCCTGCCAAGAATAACAATCGGTGGGAAACACTCAATACTTTTAATTTTATGGATTTTTTAAGGATGAAAAAGGTCAAATTTAAAGCAGAAAATATTGGTATCAGCCTTCAAAGACCCATATCGGTCAAGCCGTGAATAAATTGACAGGTGTTGAAAGAATTGCATTGCCATTTCCTAACAATACCAAGGACCAAAGAAACTAGGACATAAAATAATGCTAGAATGGTCTGTCCTAAAGATGTTTGACCTGACTGACTCCCTTTTTGCTGCATTTAAAAGGGTCTACAACAGAGTCTGTACCGGCAACACTGGAATAGTGAAGGTGGCAGGAGCTTTGGCTGCACCGGTGTCCGTGTAGGATACGTCACTGGATACTACATCCATAGGTGCTGACGGAGGAGCCCCGCCAGAAAGGACGGAACTTGCATTTGGACATTCTTAATAAATTGAATGGAAGTCAAAAAACGTGGTTGTGGTTGCTTGAAATTGCTAGTTTGGTATTGTTGGTGAGGTTGTGCACGATGGGACAGCGGTGCACTCTGCCTTGCCAGAGATGATTCTCGTTTGCAGGGTTAGAGTGTTTGCTGATGTTCGAGCAGTCTTGACGTCTGCAGCACTTGGCCTGTCAATCCGTTGGACGTTAATCTCCAAACACTGAGGTCCCCATCGGCTGGACCTCCTGGGGGCTGTTCCACAAAGCAGGCTTAGAAAAGCGGCAATTAACCTCGCAAGCCTGGTTTGAATTAACCTAACAAATCAATCGGGGCTAAAGCGGTTCCACGAAGCCCAAGTCAAGCTACCGTGATCGGGCTAAACCGAGCCAGGCTCAAGCAATCCAGATAATTGCGCGTGCACATTTATACACAGTTTATTTAAGCAGCCCGAGAGGTCGATCATGGATCTGATCGATTCATCATGGCGAAAAATGACGGTAAAGACAGAGCCACAATGTTCAGGCCACTGAACAGCGACTTTTAGTGGAGGTCTATGGAGAATTCAGCCATATTACAATGAAAAGGGAAATACGATTGCCATAAATAAAGGGAGAGAGAAAGATTGTCAACGAATTGCTGCTAGATTGAATGCGTAAGTAATTGTTGAATTAAAAATGAACAAATTGTATAGACCTTATTAATATTATGTGTTCCAACAATATTAAAGAACTGAAAAGCTGTGCTAAAAATATTATAAATGAAACCATGCCATATATGAAACTTCAAGACTGTAAATGTACTATGTATCGCCATAAATTATGTAGTAAAGGCTGTACGTAAGGTTTCATCTTACTACATTACAATCATCGTACTGTACTGGACCCTATATGGGGATCGAACTCACAACCTTAAGACTGAGAGTCTCATGCTCTACTGACTGAGCTGTTCGGGCTGGTTCTTACTTTTATTATATTTTTATGAAATCGGTTGTTTCCATCCTGGAAATTGATCGGTTGAAAGCGTGTTCTACAGTGACTGTAAATCCCATACAGAAACAGTGAATGCGTCTCCTAGCAACCGAGGAAACATCTTGACATATATTCAAGATACTTTATTATTTCAATGAATTTGTTAAATAAAAATAATTTAGAAAATAAAATAATATTGTGTCATCAAATAATTATTTCTATAAGTTGTAACCGTTTTCTAAAAGCAATACGGCACTTGAGGTCTCGCTGGACACTCATGGTTAAATGGGGTTGCCTAACAACGCTCTGAACCGTGACTGTATCCCCGATACAGCCTACATCATTTTATATTTTTTATTTTCTATTAACGTTACATTTTATGTCTGATAGTGTAGGGTCTAGGGTAATAGTGTTGAACATTAGGATGGCGGAACCTTGTTTGAAAATCATTGCGTTTCAGTCGGATCAGTGTTACGGGAGTACCGATTAAGCTTCAACTGTGGTTTAGCCTGATATCTAGCCTGCCTCGGGGCAGGCTAGGCTGCCTAGTTTGGAAGCATAAGTTGCCACAGCAACTTGGCTTGAACTATGCTGAGCTTGCTTTGTGGAACCGAATAAACCTGAAAATGAGCCAGACTAAGCGAAATAAGCCTGGATAAGTGGTAAGCTCGCTTCGTGGAACACCCCTCTGGTCCTGTTTGAATCAGACCAAGCCTGCTTATTCTGAAGCACCCTGGGCACACTTTTCATAGCACCAGCAGGTTGTTGCTTTTAAAAGGAAAACTTGCATCTTGTGTCAGGCAGACTCATCCACCTTTGACGCATATGGATACACACTTTGACCGTCGGCTGTCAAGACCGGGTCGTTTTATTGTGCTGTGATGTGAACAAAGCGGCATTCTGAACGGTTAACTCTCCACTCCTGCCTTAGTCTCTGTCTGTTCACAACAACAATGATTCGTTTTTGCGCATTTCGGAACTGTGCCAGCAAAATGTTGAGGAAACCTTTGCGCAGCTTTCATAGAATACCTTTGTCAGGTTTCTACCGTCCTCTTCCTGCAACAAGTGAACCCTCTCGCTATAGACTACCTTTGTCCACCGTCCATTTCAGAGCGAGACTTAGGAAACAGAAGCTAGCTAGCTAGCTAATGTAGATGGAGTTAAAAAAGAAAATCCTCCACCAGCTACAGTGAAAAAATACAGCTAATGATCATTTAACATGAATAAGCCTTATCTTCTTGACTTAGCTGTGTTTCATATTTTTATTTTATTGTTTATTTAACAGGGACAATGCACAATACATTGTACCAGATATAGCTAAAAGCTCATTTTCATCTGTAGTCCCTGAGCAGAGGCCACTAATGATGCGCAGGTTACAGAAGTAAAAGATTTAAAAAATCAGTTGTAGTGAGTCTAAACCTTACACTTTGTGAAGACATAGTAAAACACATTACAAACCAAACCAAACCAAAAATAACAACCACCCAAAAACAAACAACAGAGGAACAATACTAAATTCCCACTCTGGATCACACAATCAGCAATCCCAACACCATTAAAAACAGACAGTTCATTAGTACAAGAAACCAACCAAACACTCCACAGCAAAATTCAGTGTCTCTTTGCTCGATCACAGACCTGATTATCCTTCAACCATGTTTTCACACTAAATTTAAAATGTTTAAAAGTACTGCACTCTCTGATACTAAGTGGTAAAGAATTCCACATCCCGGCTGCCTTAACTGAGAAGCACTTTTGCCCAAATGCTGTAGACCGAAATTTTACGTTGCAATCCCCTCTAGAGGAAGCTCTTGTTAACCTTGAGCCAGCTCTACATGTTGTTACAAACTGTTTAAGAGGTTGTGGTGCTAGATTATTTATGATCTTAGTAAACCAACATTGGCCATAAACATACAATTTTCAAATGTTAAAAGATTGTACTTTTTAACTATATTGCAGTAATGATAAGAGTTTGTTTTTTTATCCAGAATTTTCAATGCTTGCTTGTACAAACTATGAAGTGGTTGCATTAGTGTACTATTTGTCTGAGACCAGGTTGTAATACAATATGAAATATGTGACAATACCATTGCGTGCATGTACAATTTTGCTGCATCTGTACTCATTTGATTTCTTATACAGCTAAAGTTAGCAAGGTTATGCTTTACTGTTTTTGTCATTTTTGTAATTTGTTTTTTAAAGGTTAGGCTGCTATCAACAATCACACCTAAATATTTGACATGCTGAGCATCCTGTACGCTCTGTCCTTTTATAGTAATTTCAGGAAGAGGGGATTTGCTTCCTCTAATGGAAAAAAAACATACTAACTGTTTTAGACAAATTCAATGTCAAGCATGAATAAGTCATCCAGTTTGCTATTTTCTCCATAGCCCCTATAAGCAAAGATGCAGCTTGCTGTTTAGAATTAGCATGTACATAAATGATTGTATCGTCTGCGTACATTTGAATGTTAACTTCTGGACAAATGGATGGTAGATCATTAATATAAATACTAAATAAAAGAGGGCCTAAAATTGAACCTTGAGGTACACCAATAGGACACTCCTTTAATTCTTGTACAATGTTGTCTATTGTTCAAATATGATGCCATCCATTCAATCGTGTTTTCTGATACATTATGGGTTGATCATTTAGATAACAGTACGCTGTGATTGACTGTATCAAATGCCTTTTTCAAATCTATAAATATGGCTCCTACCACCCCTCCTTTATCCAACATGCCTTTCAACTGTTCAACAAAATAACAAAGAGCTGTTTCTGTTGAGTGTTGTGATCTGAAACCAAACTGCATTGGATTCAGAGAATGGTGACCATAATTCAAATGGTGGTCTGCTCTTGGGAGATACAAAAACACAAATGGTCTGAATGTTATATGTAAGTTTTGGCAAATCAGAGAAAAGCACTTAGAAGTAAAACATGTGGCAACTAGCCTTGTTTTTTTTCCATCTAATCTCATCCCCCATCCCTTCTCTAGGTGGTCCAGGAGGCGCTGGACCAGGCCAGGCAGGGCAGGACGTGTATTGTTGTGGCCCACCGCCTGTCCACCATCCAAAACGCGGACCGCATCGTTGTCTTCCTGGGAGGGGTGGTGGTAGAACAGGGGACACATCAAAAGCTGCTGGCCATGAGGAGAGTCTACTACACACTGGTCACCACACAGATGGGCCATGGGAAGGAATGAAACAATCGGGAGAGGATGTGTTTTAAACCTTTATTTTGACTGAGTTGACTGAGCACTGCTTCACATTCATACAGTCACACTCACTGTCTTCTGCTATTGGCTACTGAGCAGTTCTAGTGGAGCAGTTGGGGGTTGAATGAGGGAATCAGGCAGGCTGGTGGGTTGCGGCGAGGAGACACGGGGAAAGAGATGTTCAGGGGATCCTGGGAGATGGGAGAATGCGGTTAGCAGAGCAGTGACGCACACAAGGAACTAACTCAAGTACAAAACTACTGCCACTGTAGTTGGCAGAACAATGTGGCGACGAGTGGTTGAAGAGCCGGGGTATATATCCTGTAGGGCTGATGGGCTGATGAAGAACAGGTGTGGAGGAAAGGCAGGACCGGGAGAGGGAGCCACACCCACGCCACACACAGACACTGAGAGACAGACAGGGGAGGTGGAGACACAAGGGAGGCAGGGACACAAAGAAACACAAGTAAAACCCGGGGTCGGGGCTGGAGCCGTGACATTCGCTTTGACAATGGCTCTGTGTCTACAAGCCACTAGATGGAGTCAGAGACTGTCAAAAGTGACCCTGGCTGTCTTTCACATTGTCCAGAGACCAGAGACTCAGTTTGTGGTTTACTGATGGATGAATGAATAGAAAACACATGAAATGAAATATGTCTACAAATATGATTTGATGGAGAAAGTTTCCATACAAATAATCATTATAAATATTTATACTTTTAATAGTTTAAATATGTTTAATACTATAATTTCTATTACATTTTTCAATACTATTACTACTACTACAGCTGTAAATGCTACTACTATTTCTGCTAATAATTCAACTACTACTACTACTGCTAGTACTACTACTACTGCTTGTACTTTTGTTACTGCTACTGCTGTTACAACTCCTGCTACTACATATACTACTACCTCTTCCATTACTACTTCTGCTAATACTTCAACTACTACTACTTCTACTGTAGCTATTACTAACAGCCAGGGTCACATTTGATAGTCTCTGTCATACACTATGTTGAGTCAGAGTAGTCTCCGTGCTAACACTTTAGCATACACTGTGTCAAGTGATAGTAGTCTCCGTGCTAACACTTTAGCATACACTGTGTTGAGTGACAGTAGTCTCCGTGCTAACACTTTAGCATACTGTGTTGAGTAATAGTAGTCTCCGTGCTAACACTTTATTATACAGTGTCGAGTGATAGTAGGGTCCATGCTAACACCTTAGCATACACTGTGTTGAGTGACAGTAGTCTCCGTGCTAACACTTTAGCATACTGTGTTGAGTAATACTAGTCTCCGTGCTAACACTTTATTATACACTGTGTTGAGTCATAGTAGTCTCCGTGCTAACACTTTATTATACACTGTGTCGAGTGATAGTAGGGTCCATGCTAACACTTTAGCATACACTGTGTTGAGTGATGTGTTTGACATTGACATTGAAGTGTTTCGTTTGCTGTAAAAGATTACCTCAAATGTGTCAGGTCCACATGTGTTTAGTGTGAAAGAGCTGCTCAGGAACAACTGGAGTCCACAGAAAACTTCAATCATGGCATCTTCATACACGTCAACAATTAGGGAACGACAGTAAGTCTTACGGCATTCCTACATTACGGAATTTCAAAAACCTACTTGCAAGATTTATTTCACATTGCGTTTCTGTCAGAAGTGAACAAAATGGTTTCAACGCTCATCAGAGGTAAAACTAAACAAAGGGAAGTTCTGATTTTAGGTCTTGCACGCTATCTGGTGACTGCCGAGACCTGTTTATTTTCTGTCATGCTAGTCTCTCCAGTGGCTGTTCAAAGTTCAAAGGTTTTTTATTTGTCACATACACAGTTATAGTAGTACCAAAGTGCAGTGAAATGCGTGGTGGCATGCTCTGAATCACTACGCTAAGGTAGAAAAGGAAAAGGGGGCTAAACTAGGAGACAGTACAAAAAACTACTACAAGAACTAAAAATAAAATGAACAAATTAAATAATAACAGTCCATTGTTGGGATGGGTAGTGTCCTTGATGACCCTGTTGGCCCTGGTCTTGCACCGCCTGGTGTAAATGTCCTGCAGGGTGGGGAGTGTTGTCCTGGTGGTCCGCTCGGCCAACCGTACCACCCTCTGTTTTGCGGTCCTGAGAGGAGCAGTTGCCATACCAGGCAGTAATGCTCCCTGACAGGATGCTCTCTATGGCACCAGCTGTAGCTGCTACAGTGATGATGCTCCTGATGACATGGTGCTGGGAATGTGTCTCACCTCCCTGGATGTCCCATCACACACAGCTCCACCAGGTAGGGTAGAATGAACACATGCACACACACACATGATGTATGACGTATATGTAGCATAAAACCTGTAGGACTACTAGTTACCCGCCAACAAGGTCCAAAAAAACTTTATTGTTCTGCTGTTTTACAACAAAATATTTTTTGGACACCAATATCCAATATGTTTATTGTTTATATGTTGTGGTGAGTCGGGCCAGCAACCCCAGTGCCCAGTGGCTAAATGGTGCCAGCTGGGAGTAGTGGTCAACCACTGGTACTACCAGGGCTTTCTCCTCAGAGCCTGGAGAGAACACAGCTGCCTCACATCAGCAATCAGCCAGATACCTGCCAGCAAGCAGCTCAAAAGAGCGACACTTGGCCGGGGAAGGCAGAGAGGAAGGTGGCTGCTTGGTGGTGAGCAGACTGGACAACGGACTAAAGCAAGCGCCCCCTGTTGTTCTCAGCGTGTCTCTCGAGGTTCCAGACTGGGAAGAACCTCAGTTGCTTTTCTCCTTCACTCCTCTACCCCACCTTTTCTAATAAAAGACCTTTGGTTATCTGCTCTATCACCCGGGACTCTGCTACTTATTCTCAGAGCGCCACCCCAGAGCGAGCTATCACAATGTTTATCGCATTAACTAATATATTTTTTCACTTTATTATTGGTGTTGTGTTGCTTTTAAATCAGGCTGTAAATAAAGCAGTTGATTAGGAATAATTTCAACATTAAATCAATTATGGTACAATCATTGTTTCAATATTAGATCCATTGCAATACTTCAACAATAGATCAGTGATTATTCAAGTTTCTTTGAACCGTCAAGTAGTTCAGACAGTTATTCCCATACAATCTGAATGCAGCATTAAGACAAAGACACACACACCCTTCATAACTCCAATATGCATTACAGCTAAAAGGAGTCACTTGTGGCTTTTCTCTGGGGGTCAGAGCACAAAATGAAAGAGAGGCTGGCTGGCATCAATAAAAGTAGCTGAAACAGTGTCAACAACCCTCCTACGCTGCAGAACTCTTCACCCTATCAACAAACCCGTGCCTTGGAAAACTTTGTGTCTATTGTGGTGGCAGTCCCATCACTGGAACCTCAGATGGAAAGGGACACTCGTCTTTTGACTGGTGTCTGACTGGATGCCCATTCAACTGACTGAGAAGCAGATAGACGAATACATTGACTAAAAAGAATAGTTCCAAAATCATCTCAACTCTAAGAGTGTCGCTGTCCACAAGCTTCAAAGAACCAGAGTCATATTTCATCAAGGGTTCCATCAATATGTGTTTTTGAAGGGCTGGTAGTTATTTTTGGATTAAAGCTGCTGATAACCAATATTTTGTGCCAATATTCAATATCTTAATATTTGACCATTTTCATGCCAAAAAGCTTTTCCTTGTTTCCCTACCTCTGAAACAGCATTTAGACCATGGGACAGTCAGGGTGACATCACACCTCCAGTTGGTTCTTTGGTTTTCTTTCATTTTGTTATGCTAGGCTTTCCAAGTCTCCTTCTACCCATAATCCCTTGCGTTCTGGGGCGGTGTCCTGACGCTGGTTGGATTTTGTCCTCACTCCTAACGAACCACCATGGTTCTCTTGGAAGAGGACTGAGACATTTCCAGGTCTCTGTGGTTATTTGGTGCCACCAGAGTTAGAATGGCCAAACCAACCAACTAAAGGAGGAAACGCTGCAGAGTTCAAATAAACCCTTCAGAACACGCTGGCTGTGAACAGCACCCTAGAACCCTCGATTGAAACCACACCAATGAAATAGTGTTATGTGGGGTAGCAGCTCCTCCAGGCGGGGGGAGGCAGGTTTCACTGCAGGTTGTCCAGACTGACGCCCCTGTAGCTGTTGAGGACAATAAGGGAGGAACCTCAGTGGAACCCCAGTTGAATCACTAGCTACACCTACACATAGAGGTGATGCAAAGTTCCCAAACCACAAGCATCACCTGCTGTTTCCATCAAATAGACGGACCAGATGAATCCAGGTGAAAGCTTTGATCTCTTGTTGACTTTCCATCTTAAAACCAGTTCAGTCAGGAAGGGGAGGAGCCAGGAGGAAGAAGAGTTTTAAACATGTGCCACTCTGTATTTGGAGGGAGGTCCTATTATTTTCTATAGTCTGAATACAGAAATAATGCCCACGCTATAATTTGATATTGTTGTAAAGGGATCGATTCTTGTCATTCCACACACACATTCAGCAGGAATAGAAAATAGTTTTGTGTTACTTGAAGATTGGCAGCGATACCACGATCTTAAAATGAGAGGTGGATTAAAATGCTCTTAGAGACAAGTTGGTTTTGGACCTGACTGTGAAGACTGATGATGATGATGATGATGATGATGATGATAGTGGTGTGTGTGTTATGATCACACGTGATACTGTGTGGTTTGGAGGGATCATTTGGAGGACCGTGTTGATGTGTTCTAGTTCTCCACCTGAACGACTGAATCATGTGTAGAAAGACTTTTACTCTTTCCTGTGTTTTATTGTTTGTGTATCAGTGAGTGAGAGTTGACTAGGATTCAGCCAATGTGGCTTTTTGAAGGCTGACACTCATCCTGATATTTTGGGATTGAAGCTGCCGATATTCAAGATCTATATTTGACCATTTTCACGTTAATAAAAAGACAGGTATTCACTTTTTCCACCAGTTTCCCCCCCAACCTAATTGATCATTAGAATCAATTCAGGTTAAGGGCTTCCTGTACACAACCAGTGGAGTCGATCAGTTTTACAATAAATATGTTATCAATCAAAGTGCATCATATCCGTGGTATCAGAGGTGGGCGATATGGACAATATCGGCCCCATATATCGGTCTAACCCTCTATTCTCAGTCCAGACATGGAATTTAAAACCTCCTCTCTTCCTTCTCCCTTCATCTTTTCTCCTCTCCTTTCCTTTAGTCTCCTTTCTTTATTTTGCTCCCGTCTTTTTCACCAGCCAGTGAAGGGAGCAGAGGTCAGTATTTTACATTTGATTTGATTTGATTTTGAAAGAAAATCCATGTTAAATGTATCTGCTTGTCCCGCGGTGCAATGCAATCTGTAGTTAGTCATTTGTAGTTGGTCTCTGCAGCTAACTAGCGTGTTAACGTGGTCTTGTTTTGACTCATGAAGGAAGAAGCTCAGATACACACAGATACAAAAGTTCTCTTTCTCATTGAAATGTTTACTGTGAATCCAGTCAATCACCCAGTCATTGATACTGTTACAATCCATGCTTACCGCTGATGATGATGATGATGACGATGGTGAATTTCAACTTCAGTCCCATTCAATATCATATCTGCTCAAGAGCATCCAGTACATCAAGCCTTTAATATGAATCAGGGATGTGTGTATCTTGTATTGAACACCAGCCTGGAGGGATTTCACCACCAGGATTGGACTCCATTCACATTCAATCCAGTTACTTCAGGAAGACAAAGCGCCCCCTGATTCTGGGACAACACGTATCTGTGGAACCTTTTAACACCCGTACGTATGTTCATGATTACCTGAGTTATTATGGTCTGTTCAGGATTCATGTTTCTTTATTTCTCACAGAGACTTTATTTTTCATGCCTTTTTCCTGCTTTGTGTTGTCGTGTTGTCCTGATCACATCCCTGATTCTCATCCAACTAGTCAAAGATGACATGTACACCATCCTCATTTCATCTCTAAACTGCTGATGGAAATGCTTTTTGTAGGCATTTCCATCTAGTCACTCTTATCCAGAGTGACTTCCAACCGGGTCAACAGTGGAATCACCTTAAATCACTTGATCACCAACATTACAACCAATAGGAAGGAGGTCAAAGGTCAGAGCACAATGATACAAGATGGAAGAAATATCCCTGTTATCCAGAGTGTTGTGTGGACAGTGAGCTCCATCCTCTTGTAGGAGGATGAAGAAGAAAACTTGTTTCAGTCTAGTTGATATGAAACCAAACAAACCTCTGTTGGTTCTATTTTAGTTTTTTTTAATTTTCTTGAAACTGTTTTTATTTGGATAAAAAAAAGTTTTTTCCCTTTATACCAAGAGGGTGTAGAGAAACCTGGTCAGTTTGGCATTACCATGAATGTGAAAGTGAGAGTGTCGGTCGAGCTCTGTAAGGAGGAGTGGGAGAAAATCCCTCCAGGAAGATGAAGATACTGATCAGTGATCAGTGGCAATAGGAGACGTTTACTCCAAGTCATCACTGATAAAAGAGGAGCCACAAGTTATTGACTGAAGGAGTTCACAGGGATATTTAAGTTTCTGTTAAATGTTCTGTTGATGTCATCAGATTAGCCTAGATGCTGGGAATTATTGATCCGCTCCTGTTTGATCCTTTCAACTGTTATACTGGTCAGCTTCACAGACAATTCACAGGAAACAGGTTGACATGTGATCCTGATTAGGTTTTGGTATTAATGGAATAAGACCCTGTGAAATATTAAATATGAAAGATATGAGCAAAAACGTTGCTAAGATTAAAGAATCAAAAAAAGAGTTTCCAAACCTGTTTAATATTGTCAACACTTTGACTCTGGCTCTAGCTTGCAGTATTCTGATTCTCCACAGGAGGGAGCCATGACACTGTTTTAAGGTAACATCACTCAACTGATAATATATTAAAAATATATATAAAAGTAAGTAAAAGTCATCTTTAAATTTCTATTCTTGGATACAAACCAGTCGATTCTATTGGCTGATGGTTCTCTTCACTATTTAGTAAGGTTTTTATAGAGAATGAAGAAACACATGACTGATCTATCTATATCTTTCTTTGCACCATCCAAATTGCTTCCACGATTTCAAACTATTTGTGATAGAAATTGACTTCAAACTAAAGATGCAAACTTGGATACCATGAAGTCATATTTTCCAAACATGCCTCCCCCTCCCACCTATTTCAACAAGGTTAACAATAACAATAAGGTTAACATGAAGTGTCCCACACACAAGTTCTCTCTCTCTCTTTGTGTATTTCATCAAAACAGACACATCCACTACATGTGCAAACCAACACAGGCATGGAAAAAGTTTTAAACTCTCATTTTCCAGCAAACCCCCGGACCCTCTAGGCTATAATGTGTCTCTGGGTTTTTGAGACCTTTTTGACCCCTGATGTGTTTACATCCCTGATATTTCTGTCAGTTTGTTCACACACACAGAGACTGTTGCATCGACAGCAAGCACATAATAATACCTAATCTAGTCTTCATTTCATATTGTAAACAAGGGATAAACATGCACTGCCTCTTTAAAACTGCTCCTCTTCCTGGTATGAGGCAGAGCCTGATAACCCCGCCCACTTCTTCCTGCTCTCTCAGACAAAGCCAGTTCCACCCTGTCAGCATATTTCCTCATCCGCCCCTTTCACAGATCTGCCAGTTGAAGGATGGGTGGAAACAACAGTGTGAAGTAGCAAGAGCTGACAAGCCCATTCACAGTAGATCAGCAAATAAAGGAAGAGGTTTGGATTGGATTGGAGTGCAACTTTTATCTGTTGACGGAAAGTGAAACTATCTGACATTCACCGTCATTGAGAAGTGAAATGGCGCAGCAAGGAATTCAGCTGGCCCGGGACAATTTCTGTTGTTCGATCTGTCTGGATCTACTGAAGGATCCGGTGACTATTCCCTGTGGGCACAGCTACTGTATGAGCTGTATTAAAGGCTGCTGGGATGTAGAGGATCAGAAGAATATCCACAGCTGTCCCCAGTGCAGACAGACCTTCACACCAAGGCCTGTTTTGGTGAAAAGTACCATGTTTGCAGCTTTAGTGGAAGAACTGAAGAAGACTGGACTCCAAGCTGCTCCTCCTGATCACTGCTATGCCGGACCTGGAGATGTGGCCTGTGACGTCTGCACTGGGAGAAAGCTGAAAGCCCTCAAGTCCTGTCTGGTGTGTCTGGCCTCTTACTGTGAGCGCCACCTACAGCGTCACTATGATGTAGCTCCATTAAAGAAACACCAGCTGGTCAACCCCTGCAAGACGCTTCAGGAGAACATCTGCTCTCAACACAACGAGATGATGAAGGTTTTCTGCCGTAGCGATCAGCAGTGCATCTGCTACCTGTGTTCCATGGAGGAACATAAAGACCACGATACAGTCTCAGCTGCAGCAGAAAGGAAGGAGAGGCAGAAAGAGCTCGGGGTGAGTCAGCAGAACATCCAGCAGAGAATTCAGGACAGAGAGAAAGACGTGAAGCTGCTTCAACAGCAGGTGGAGGCTATCAATTGCTCTGCTGATAAAGCAGTGGAGGACAGTGAGAAGATCTTCACTGAGCTGGTCCGTTCCATTGAGAGAAGAAGCTCTGAAGTGAAGCAGCAGATCAGATCCCAGCAGAAAGCTCAAGTTCATCAGGCTGAAGAACTTCAGAAGAAGAAGGAGCAGGAGATTGTTGGACTGAGGAGGAAAGATGCTGAACTGGAGCAGCTCTCACACACAGAGGATAGCGTCCATTTCCTCCAGAATTACCCCTCCCTCTCATGTCTCAGTGAATCTACAGACTTACCCACCAATGTCCGTGCTCTGCGGTTCTTTGAGGATGTGGCTGTGGCTGTGTCAGAGGTGAGAGATAAAGTAGAGGGCATTCTGAATGAGGAAGGGCCAAAGATCTCATTGACAGTGACTGAAGTTGTTTTACTGCCACATCCAGAGCCCAAGACCAGAGCTGAGTTCTTACAATATTCACGTCTAATCACACTGGATCCAAACACAGCAAACACACGTCTGTTATTATCTGAGGGAAACAGAAAAGCAACAGCAGTGAGAACAGACCAGTTATATCCTAGACACCCAGACAGATTTATTGAATGGCCACAGGTCCTGAGTAGAGAGGGTCTGACTGGACGTTGTTACTGGGAGGTAGAGAGGACAGGGGTAGTTAATATAGCAGTCTCATATAAGAATATTAGCAGAACAGGGACCGGTAATGAATGTGGATTTGGACTCAATGACAAATCTTGGTCATTATATTGTAACAACAACAGTTATGAATTCATTCACAACAATATCTCAACTCCAGCACCAGGCCCTCTGTCCTCCAGAGTAGGAGTGTACCTGGATCACAGGGCAGGTATTCTGTCCTTCTACAGCGTCTCTGAAACCATGACTCTCCTCCACAGAGTCCAGACCACCTTCACCCAGCCCCTCCATCCTGGATTTAGGATTTATTGGTCTGTTGGAGCTACTGCTGAGTTGTGTGAGCTCAAGTAGATTGAGGTTATTAAAGCAGTAATCTGAGAGATTCTGTTTTTTAATATTGTTTGATTTAGTCTCCATCTTTGTCTCTCAGCCTCGTTGCTGTGGTGTTTCTCACTGCTCTTCCCAGAGATCACCTGTCAATCAAACAGTGTGTCCAGTACTGTGACGTCTTTCTCCTTGGATTTTCTGTTGATGGAGTTTGAGTTTCTGTAGGTGGCGCTCTTTTCTTTGTCTGTTCAGCCACGGTGGCTATCGCTGCTCATGCTAACTACCCGGTTCTTCTTCTATTGATTGCAAACAAACCGCTGTTGTTGCTGTTGGAAACGTCAAACGCATCACTTCCTGTCTGCCAGAGGATTTTTCCAAATGTAAAAGCTTTCATGAACTGGCTATAGATTGAATCACTATTGTATTATATCAGTTGGAGATGGAGAGCAGCAAGATGGACATTTACTGATATGTACATTTACAATCTCTATTTTTCCTTAAACTGTTGTGTGGTTTATATAGTTGTTATCTTCTGGTCATATTTGTATTGTTGCTGTAATATTGTCATTCCATAGTCTTGTGCTATTTCTGTTTCACTGCACAGGCCTTGATGGCTCCAGGACTGGAAGTCTTCCCTTTACTAGAACTGAATAGTTGTTCATATGTTGGTTTTGAACTTTGGTCAGAAAAGTCACTACAAATGGAATTCTTCTTCTTCTCATTCTAGTTCCTAGGGAGAGCATTAATTTGTTCTCCACAGTGTTGACATGCTGCTTTCAATGATTGATTGTGTGGAGAAAGTGAATATTTAGATGGACAAACTGAACAAGAGTCCTTTACCAGGTTTTATTGATTGGATGTGTCAACAAACTGAATGTTTCCAAGAATCAATAAAGTTTTTCCAAGAATGAAAACAGTATTTCTCCTGTATTGGTTCTCTTCACTGAAACAACTTTGTCATGGAGGAATCAGCTTGCAGCCTCTGGAAAAGTAGGAAGAATTCAACTGATCATTTCCCGGTCAAGTTTGGGATTTGGATGAAATGTGTGGAAAACGTTTGCTCAGTCCTGATCCACAGATGACGTCAGATTGTATGTAGTGGTAGACCCGCTGTCATTTCAGATACTGTGATGTTGGTGGTCTATGAATAAACTATGATATGGTGGAGTTGACAGCCAAACTGACCAGCCACTATCAGAATAAATCACCTTGAACTGACCAAAACCTTCAAAACCCAGTCAGGAATTAAGGGCCTGGAAAAAGTCTTGACTACTAGAACAGTACATGAGTAGAAACCTTGAATAAAATGTAGTGTGAATATCATGGAGGTTAGTTTCTAAACCAAGGCCCTTGCCTCCTTCCCTCCATATTTGTTTCTGCTTGTAATACTCACCACACATCCATTCTGATGTGACTCTCATTCAGAGTCTGATTCATTCAGTCTGACCTGCCTTGAACTGAACGCCTGCCTCTTTACTTAAAGAGACTAGAATGAAAATAAAATGATCAATAATAATCAAACATCTCCTCTACATTCCACACTCCCTCACCTACAACACGTGTCTATTTCACTGTGTGGTTTTTCTGGATGATGCTGCTGAATGGACAACTTGCATCACCAAAAAACCTTTGATGGATTTAGAAAAACATTTTTAGGTTTCATTGTCCCTGAGACCCTGAAACTTTGTCTGTCCACATGCAGATCATTTCATTTCTACTGGGATCATTTGTCCTGATATTGATCCACTGGTTGATCAGCTGTAGCCCCTTTGAACATCTATTAAATATGACAGAACACTGTGGATATTGGAGTCATCCAGAAAGGATCCAGTGTTCTCCAACAGTTGAATTGCAACTTTAAAAACCAAATCAATGTTTTCAATGTGTGCTTGCCTTTATTCTGATGTGATGACTGACGAGATTCTTGGCACCCAAAGCTTATTAAGGCCTGTACTCAAGAGTGGCCTAACTGCATCCTCCTGGTCCGACTGCTCCCTCAATGAGGTGCGGCTGCACAATGTCAAAGAGCACAACTCAGAGACAGGAAACACATCCTGTAATAAATACAGAGAGAAAACAACAAATATAATAGGCTGTTATTAATATTAAAGCTTGATTTACTGGCATTCAGAGACATGAAAGACTTGAGACTTGACTTGAGAGTGTGTGTGTGTGTGTGTGTGTCTAGGCTGGCTGGTGTTTCCCCACCACAGTGTGTATTAACTGGATTGTACCAGCTAACAATCAACACTACTACAGTCTGGTAAATGCTGCAAGCTGATGACACTAAAATAATGCTCCTCTACAAGTAAATGACAGCACACCAACACACTTTACTTTATTCAGCCATTCTTTCTTCTACTGCATTTCCACCAACATGATAGATTTCCCCCCCACAGATCCACCAATCCCAGCCAGAGAGCTCTGGTTCAGTAGATGTAGCTTTGGTATCATTAGTCAGTTTTGGTTTGTTATTGCAGCTCACCAGACGCTAACAACTACAGCTTGGTCTCAGTGAGCCTCTCTGGTCTTTGAACCACCACTCCTGTCACTACTGATATATAAAGACTGTATCTATTGCCAGTAATTCTACTGCCAACATAACAAAACATGGAACTTTACTTTGTGATATACCACTCAACTATCAGGCTTATATTCATGAGCTCAGTGTCAGCAAGCATCTGAAGTGACCTTGAGCAAGACCTACCGGCTGCAGGGGTGGTGGTCTTTAGCTGACCTCTGACCTCCCAGTGGAAGGAGAACATAAATACACGTGTTCTGTGTTGTTGCAGTTATTCCTGATCTCCACCAGAGGGCAGTATTCACTACATCACTATGATCAGTGACACTGTGGACAACAATACATGGGCCACTTGTATGGTAAAGTATTAATGTTCTTCCCTTTGGTAAATAGAACATTTAGGATGAGTGAGGGTGTTGAAACCTTCTATTACTGTCAATTTAATTGTCTATTAATTGTTGTATTTAGTCAATGAGGTCGCTTATATCAAGTAATGCAGTAAAACAGGCAAAGTGACGAGTTGTGATATAAAATAATTATAATACAATTGTTATGATGATATTCAACTATTCTGAAATGAACTTTCATTTTGTAACGTGTATGTAAACAGAGGCATTATGAAAGTGCTTCTCAGGGCTCCGAAGGAGAAAACCAACTTGGGGAACAAGAGAGTGAAAACTCCTATGATCACTTGTAGCTGCATGCAGACTGGGTTGGAACCGTCTTTTTCATGGAGTGTCTGCTCTGTTCTGGTGAGAGTTCCTCTCATATGAAAGCAATGTGTGTGTGGCGATCACATGGAAGGTAGACACACATAATGATCTGGTTTTGAGTCGTGGATCCAATAGACACTGATAAAACAGGTACAGTTTGATAGTAGAAGAAGAAATGTATTAAGAGACTTGTCATCTTGATCACCTTGTCTTTGTCTCTTGCCTCAGTCTTATCTTAGAGCCCTAGTCAGTAGCCAGTGGACATTGTTCAAGAAACAGGAATTACATTTGCAGGATAACATTGCTGCTCTATGAAATTCTTGTGAAATGTTTGTGTTTCCAATTTTAGTGCTTTTCATTTTGTGGTGAGTTAAGTGTTCACATGGCTGTCTATGCAATGAGTGAATTTCATTACCCAAAGGCCCTGAAACCACCTCAACAATCATAATTCCTGCAAACACCAAAACAAGGTTTTAATCTTTTAGTAAAGGTCACGTGAGGACGTGAAACACTTGAGGTACATCAGTTCATTTATTACTCAGCATACTCAGAAAAAAGGGTGTGGAGGCTTGAAATCTGTCAATAGCACATAGGCTAAAAAAGAAGGAGGAAGAGGAAGCAGGTGAAAGCGAGAAAAGCAGGTGAAAGGTGCGAACCAGAACTGACACCATGTTGACACCACAAAAGGGTGTTTAGGGTGGGCTGGGAGAGCTCTTACTGTATATATTGTGTTGTTGTTTTTTATATAAGAGCTCTTACTGTAATTACTGTAATACTGTAAATATTGTGTTGTTTTTTTACTGTAAATACTGTGTACTGTTGCCCTTTTGCACATTCCCGTTGAGCATTGCCACTTTTCATTTCACTACACACCCCGTGTGTGTATGTGACAAATAAAGATCTTGAATCTTGAATCTAAATGCTCTTGATGAATTGATTTATTTCCAAACCCACATCACCTTTACCATCAATTACTGACACAGTTTCCATGCTTTCCATCTTGTAAACATCACAACTGGTTACCTCTGCCTATTCTAATGCAGTACTTGATATAAGAGACCTCATTGACTACCTTACTTATGCTGAATGGCTAACCTGCTCCGGAGCAGGTTGCGTTCAGGATATCGGATCAAAACGGATAAAAAGCCCACCTCCTCACCAATCAGCTCCCTGGAAAAAAGGATACCGCCCTCTTCGCAGGGCGATGATGTTAGACCGACAGAACGCCTTTGCTTTCCATAAGGATTTCTTAAATTACTTGCATTAATGAAATTTATTAGGATTCTGGAGAGTGATCAGTGCAGTAGATTGTACTGGATCAATGAGAAATATCCCCACTGTGCCTTAGTGACGGGCAATGATAAGCCTCCAGCAATCCTCTCTAGCAGCAGCAACTGTGTTACTTTTTGCTGTTATAGTTTTTGTATTGCTCAGTTTTATTCACTCAACATTTTCCCCCATACTTCCCACTTAACGTCTACTTAACGTGTTCCCTAGGCCCTATCAGCAGGGCTGTAGCTGACTATTTGGAGGCCCTCGGCATAGCTATGTTTTGAGGGCCCCCTCAAAACATATGAACCATAACAATAAAAAAGTCATTTTTATTTTGCTACTTTTGTCATTTCGGTCATTGAAGTTGTGAAGGAAACACTGTAAACGGTGTTCATTAACGTGTTTTTCTAAGTGACATCTTTATGTATTGCATAGAACCACACAGGCAATTTGGCCTGTGCAATATTAGGGTTAATGATCATAAACAAGATATGTAATCTTGAATTTAATCTTCAATCTTCAAAACTATACTGTAACTCATCGCCCACAAGGGACCACAAGTTGATGGCCTCCGAGACTGGGAGCCCCAAGAGCACTTCTGGAGACCTGAGGATGGAAACCAAGAGCCAAACATAAGAAATGTCACCAAGCTTTGAAGACCAAGAATATAAATATCTGACATGGTATCGACCCAGACACAGTAGCACACTACAAGCTCAGCAAACCCACACCAACAGATGAGCTGTCTGAATGTCAGTAGATGTCACCTGTAAGCCAGAGGCTGAAGGGTGCAGCCGCGCTTCACTTTGGAAGCAGGAACGGCGAGGCCCAAGTCAATCAGCTTGACTCTCAAGGGCTGATCGCGATGGTTCACCAGCATTATGTTGTCTGGTTTGATATCAGACCGATGCTCTTCAGAGCCTCCAACACCGTGAGCAGCTGCAGGTACAGAGGTAGAAATAAAGATCACATGCCATAGTTGAAAATGAACAGTTTTTAATTGTTTTCCATAAGATAGTGAGTGTTTTTTTAAATATTGCTTTCAGTGATGAGTATTAAATGTTTAGCTCAACAGATATTTTGCACCATATGTTGCCATTGCTTAGTAATTGAACTGTCAAAGCCACTTCGTCTGTACCTGATGTATGATGGGTCTTATCTCCATTAGAGACGGGGGCTCAAGGTCTCTCTCCACCATGAAGTCAAAAAGACTCTTGTCTAGCATCTCCAACACTAGACAAGGGTGTCCATTGTGCAGGAAATAGTCACAATACTGAACCAGGTTGCTTTTATGTGGGTCCAGAACGCTGACTCTCCCCAGCATGGCCACCTGGGGAGAGATGACAATAAGTTAGATGGGTTCATAGAAAGCTAGGTATCAGGTACACACAAACAACAACTGATAACAATTCATGTTACACATTTTAATAGACCAGACAAAACCTGAGCAAGGAAACAGACCCAAACTTTTACAAGCACCAATATCAAAAAGACTGAAATGATCTACCTCTTCCTCGGTCTCCCAGAGGGCATAGGGTGTCTTCTTCAGTATCTGATGACCACTGTGATGTTGGTGTCTAACTTAAGACACTGGACCACTTTCCCGAAGCAGCCCTCTCCCTTGAAGGCCTGAACCAGATAGTCACATGAGCTGCTGGACAGCATCTCGTTCTGGACTACCTGTACCTCCTCAGGATCCGGGAGGGGAGGTGGGGTCAGGAGGCGAGGGGGAGAGGAGCATTTATTTGTCTCTGCACCTATGAGAGCTGGGAGACAAGCTAACATGGAGAGAATATGTGTGAATAGAAGTCGCTACATTCAGTCTTGGAAGGCCGTGCCGTCAACACAACACATGCAAACACATCAACAGACAGACAAGAGTGTGTGTGTGTTTTTCTGTGTACATGTGTTTGTGTGTGTTGTGTATGTATGGCAAGTCCAGTCAGAGAGCTCGACTGAACCTCAAATAGTCACGTGGTTACTGAGCAAATGAGTGTCTCACCCTCTGCCATCCCCCACCTGCACCCCTATGGAGGTGAACTTGGATGGGTCCTCTGCATCCTGAGCCTCCTGTGGCCCGTCCACCTACAGGAGACAGAAAACACAATTAAGATGTCCAATAAATCCCAACTGGTAAATTAATAGTAAGTAACATCAAACTGATGGGATTTCTATGTGGACAGGGTCTTCAAAGAATAAATGAAAGCTTTTCTGAAAGTAGTATTTTATTTAGAGTGTTTGTAGTGTGTTGTGCTTCGTTATGAACGATGAGACTATTTGGTCAATTCTGAAAATTGACAATTATTAAAATCATTCTCAGTAATTAATATCTTATTAATTAACACTCTCGGGGCACCACCAGTTTACACTGGAATAGTCTCTTTATAATGATATCAGTCTAATAATCAGAAAAAGTGAGCTCTAGATTTCAGTGATTTTCTACCTTCATGTCCAGGATATATCAATAACCACAATAGTCAGTTCTTTATAAATACAAAGATTTATTAACTGATTAAACACAAAGAATAATGATAGATAAATGTATGTACAATATGTACAACAAAGTTAAATGAAATGAGGGCAGGTAATATTGGCAAATGGTATGGCAAGTAACAGTGGCAGAGAATATGGCAAATAGCAATTGCAAGGAAGTTGGCACCGACAAAACGACCTGAGCTGTAATACGTCTAATTGCGGCAATGTGGCAACAGCGAAAGATGGCTTGGAGGACAGCTGACAGTTTCCGGGAGACTTGGGACAGAAGGACAGAGAATAGTGGAGAGAGAGAGAGTATTCTAACCTCACTTTCACAGTTCAACACTGCCTTTGCATCACCCGTGCATCAACAAGAAAGTTGGTTACCGTCTGGTTTGCAGGGTGTCAGCGGCGTCCTCGTCTCCGTGGTAACCGTCGCGCAGTCGCAGTGGACAGGTAAACACACGCACGTGTTGGTCTGGACCAGTCGACGTCAGGAGGGCCGTTGTGGAGTGTGGTCGGGGGGCCGTTGTTCGTCGGAGTCGTCGTGCCAACAGTTCACCTCAGTGGATATAGAGGGATAGGGCGATGTGTTGACTCACGTCGTTCAGGAAGCAGAGTAGAGTAGCGGCTGGCTTCTGACGTGGTTTCGTAGTCTTCTGGATCAGGTGGAGTGAACTCAATCGGCCGTCTCGGCAAGATTCACTCTGGAGCTGGTCTGGTACTTGAGCTGAGAGAAGAGCTTTGAGCCAGGTTCAAACTTAGTTACAGGACGGGCTGCAGGACGGTTGAGTTGAGTTTCTTGATGTTTCTTGATGTCTTTCCGTCTGAGTTTTTGCCCGTCCGCCCGTTGCAGGAGTTGTCCTCCTTTTGTTCGTTCGAGTTTGTGAGATTTCGTGTGTGTGCTGAGCCGAGCCCAAGGGTCAAGGGCTGACAGGCTTTTATGGTATGTCAGGAGTGGTAGGTGTTTCCCTCATTTGCATGCATCAGATTTACAACTTGATGACCGGTGATCACCATCCCCTAAAACTGCATTTCCGGCTCAGTTTTGGAAAACATCATTTTTCTTGATCCTTTGGGGATGCAAGTGACATATTTAATCACCTTACAACAAATGGGTTTGTATGACACCAAACATCACTGTCTAACCACAAAATACTGGCGAGTAAACCAAAAGTCCTGAAAACACATTCTGTGTGCCTTGAATAACCCAGATACTACATTGGGGAGTAGGGCACATCATCTGCCACATGGTGTGAAGTTTAAATCTAATAAACATATACAGAAAGCACATTTTTGCAATACATTCCAGAGTTTCTTTGTTCACTCATTCTGTGTCTCCCTTGGAAGGCAGATTAGGTACATTTCCCCGGCCCTTATCATCGGTCCCATCTCCTAATGGCACCAGAGCGGCTAGTCGAACCTGCAAAGTGTTACTTTTTGGCGGCTTTATGGGGGAAATCCACCTTTTGCTGCAAAGGGGGTTCCTTGGGTTCCTGGGAGCACAGCAGGGGTCTTGACCTCATAGGAAGACCCTGGGAGAGGAATGTGTTAATCTTGTTAGTGTTGCTGTGTATTTTGTATAGTCCGAAGAGGGGGGGAGGCCGATGTCTCCTGCATACACTACATACTTCAGGAAGACAAAGCGCACCCTGAAAAAGGGACGTGTGATTCTGGGACAACACGTATCTGTGGAACCTTTTAACACCCGTACGTATGTTCATGATTACCTGAGTTATTATGGTCTGTTCAGGGTTCATGTTTCTTTATTTCTAACAGAGACTTTATTTTTCAAGCCTTTTTCCTGCTTTGTGTTGTCGTGTTGTCCTGATCACATCCCTGATTCTCATCCAACTAGTCAAAGATGACATGTACACCATCCTCAAGAATTCAGTGAGGATGGAAAGGGAATAGTATATAATCTTAAATCAGTTCTGGTTCAGAATCGGCTTGGATTCAGCAAACGGAAATGGGCCGTCATTCAAAACAAGGTCGGACCATCTGCGGGTTCCGGTGTCAGGCCAACTAAAGCTGACTCGGCAGGTAAGAACTGGGCCGCAACTGGACCGGCATTTCTTTGCTATCTGGGTAGATAATCTTAAATCGGGCCTATTCTGGTTCAGCATCGGCAGAATCGGCTTGGATTCAGCAAACAGAACTGGGCCGATGTACTCGGCCCGATTCTGGGCAGTCATTCAAAAATTAAGTTTGGCCATCTGTGGGTTCTGGTGTCGGGCCAACCTAAGCTGACTCGGCAGGCGGGACCGGCATTTCTTTGCTATCTGGGATGACATGAAAATGGCATTAAATACAAATACATTTAATGGGGCCCTATTACAGGATTTCCAGTATTACTCCATTTATATATGTGTGATCAAATATGTTTAATAAAGACATTGTTCAAATGTGATGTTTGAGTGTTTTTTTTGGTTTTTTTTTAAACCCATGCTTTTTAATAGGCAGTTCTGCACTAACTCCAGTAAGCCAATAGGAACATTATTCTCTAAACATCTGTAGATTTCAAAGATAGGTTAGCTACTTATTTACATATACAGTAGATATCTACCGTTGTCATTTGATATATTTCAGTGAACTGTGTTAGGAATTTCATAGCAACGTAAACATTCATTCATGCCATTACTTCAACACTTACTGTGTATTTTCTCTTTGCTGACTGTTGGTCTTCACCTCCTCCACTGCTTGCATTTTAGTCAGCTGGCATGGATTTATGCACTATGGCTATATATATACTATATTGGAGGATGTGGAGGAAATATTCCAATCTCATGGTGTCATCTATGTATCTATCTATTTACCTATGAACAAGAGTGTGGTCATCAAGATGAAGTACAGCTAAAACAAAGTGTCATTTTTGATGTGATTTAGATATGCACAAGCCCAAGCCATTTTTACTTCTCACATGATAACTTTAACACAACAAAGTCAGTCAACTCCTCTCCTGCTCAACAATAGTAGCAGTCTGTCAGGCAGCGTAATACACCTGATATTCACCTGACAGTCTGCCCCTGCTATAACAGGGTTTCATAGAACTAATTGTTTTTACTTGTACTTGCTGACATAACTGACATAACCTGGCATTACAGTTTTTTACAATTGCTTACACACGATTTCTGAAACTATGGCTCATTTTCTCAAAACTCTACACACAAAACCACAAAACACACACAACATGCAAAACGTTACGCATCTCTTGCAAAAGCAAACACTTCATTCAAAACTATTTTAACTCTTCTCCAAATGGTATTTTAGCATCAAAGCTCTACACACAAACCATCACATGAATAGCTCTTCCTGCCCATCATCTACACACTGATGTGATGAATGAAAAACACGACTATCTTGTGTCTTTTGCATTTTCAGTCACACGTGCATATATGTACCCAAATATATATATAACATATGTATGTGTATTCAGTATATATACGCTATGAACACAAATACAAGGGGGAAAACAATCAAATTTATTTGTTTTCTCAAAACATCGGGAAAAAAAACAAGAAGCTACATCCTGTCTCCTGTTCGGGTCTGGCCACAGCACCTCAACATCACAAGCAATGTTCTCTCTGGCTAAACAGCGGGGGAAGTACCGTCTGGAGTGACGTATCCAGCCCTGGCATGCCCCCTCATCTATGTCACCACAGGCCTCCTCCATTACCTGGAGAAGGGGCATGCGTTGGTGGGGCTGGACCCTCTGCCCAGCCTCCCTCAAACTCAACCCATGGTTGATCACATGGTCAACCAAAGTGGCCTGGATCTCATCAGTGATCGTTCTCCTTCTTCCTCTTCCATGTCCCTGTCCTCGTCCTCCTCTTACTCTCACTCCTCTCCTCTAACTCTCTCTTCAATATTGGCCTCCATTGTTGTCCAAACCAAGAGAGCTAACCTGTGGCCTATTTATAGTGCTACTAGTCCTATAGTCCTACTTCTCCTTATTCTTTTTTGCAATCTTGTTTCATGTCGAACCATTTCTTTTTTGATGGTAGGACTATATAATTGTATTTGTAAGGTGTTCAGTCCATGTGATCAACCCATTACAAATTAATAGATAATCTAGTATTGTTATGAAGGACAATGAAACATTTTGTTGGTAATGAGGTTTGGCACTACTGTAATTGATTTTTCATAAAGAATAAGAATAACTTCTAAGAGCCTTCCTGCATGTTTCCAAACACACAAATAAATTCCCGCATGTGTCCAAACACACGTAGGTTTTGATCGTACCAACGAACAAATTCAGATACAAACAAAATGATGAATCAGACTATGTTTGTAGAAACATTTGTACGAACACTTCAAACAATCAAATTTGATCTTACACACATTGGATTCACCTCTGCCTGGTTGCTTCAAGAGTTCATCCTCTTCTGGCTCCCCTCCAGTGTAACAGCCGCTGGCACTTTGATTCTTCATCTTTGTGGTTCTTTGTTCATTCATTGAGTTTCTCTGTCTTGTCAGCTGTGGTTCGTCAAGGGTTTGGTGAGGCAGGCCTGGTGACTGCTCTGCTGTCTGTGCTCACCAGTACAGACCAAGAGCTGCTCCTCCATGCCGTACGGGCCATCTCACGCATGGCCTATTACAGCTGTATGTGAAGTAAACCTTCGCAACTATCTCTTCAGTCCTTCTAGAAATGGACTACTTGTTCTCAAAGCTCCATGTACTATTTAAACATCGATAAATCCTAACCACATTAATTTTGAGACAAATTGTCCCATCACTGAGAAGATTGACAGCCTCTACCATACTCTACACTGCGTTTTACATTGTTTGTCACCGGGTTGGATTTTGATTTTGATATCTGCTGGCTTGCTTTACGGTACAAAACAGACAGACACACCATTTGTTCTTCCAGCACAAATGCAGCTGAAGCCTTCAGAGTTTTTCCAGACGGCAGATAGAAATAAGTGGAGTGAAAGGCTGATGGTAAAATCACTTCAACATGTTTATCCTCTTCAGTAAAGCCAAAGAGAAAAAAACGCATGGGATGTGAAACCAGGGAGGGGAGAAGAAGTAACATCCTCTTTGCAACACAAAGCAACAGGGTTTACGTGAGATAGAGGCTGCCAGTCATCTTGACCATTTACTGTAATTATTAATTAAGATATCACAATTCATTTGACAATGATATATTGATGTTGAATGTAGCACCTTTAATTTCTCTGCCTCTCTCTTACTGTCTATTTCAGTAGTTCTGCAGGAACAGCTACTACGACACGGTGCTGTGTCTCGCCTTGCTGCCATCTTGCTCCGTTTCCCTGACGATGAGGCCCTGGAGGGGGTGTGCCTGCTGGCCCTCTGTAACCTCGGTGACATGGGGGAGGCGGAGGAGGTGGGGATGGTCTGGTAGAGGGGTGTGTCTGTAAGGCCAGGGGAGTTGGTGTTTCATGGCGTCTCTCCTCACACCTGCGGTTTCGGCTCTTCAGTGACTCTGGTGCGCGTGTCCCAGTGGGCACCGGGACAATTTGGCGTCAGCATCGAGGTTTTCCAGCGCTGCTCCTCCTTAACGTGAACAAACGGACTGTTCGAAGCTATTCAAATCTGTGCAAAGTGATCAAGTACTCTGTGAGGAATGTTCCTCGGACGCAAAGTCTAAAGACCCGGGTGTTCCACACTTTCCTCTGACAGCTTAAGGACTACAAACATGGTGGCCTACCTGGACTACAGGAGAACTCTGGGTATTACACAGCCGATGACATTGTTTGAGAACTCTGCATGATCCTCTGCTGGTTTGGTTTGTACAATATGTGAATCAGGGATGTAATCAGAACTACACTAATATCCTGCTAGAATATAACAGGAGTTGTGTATCTAAGAGCCTGAAATCCTGAAAACAAAGGAATAGTAAAAGGATGCCCCTGCTGATAGTATGTGATCTTCAGCTATTCATACACAAGTGCTGATTTATCTTATCTGTCATTGTCATTGAATTTCCATCCAAGGCAGCAATCTCAATCATGTTCCTTTTTGCAATGTCTCATGTTGTTTTGGATTATGGCATCTTTGATTATAGCACAGACTTTGATTATGTAGTATTTGGACAACCCGGACATCCTCTTTAAATAATAAAATAACTTATGTTATATGATTGTGTCTGCGTATGTCTGTGTCGGCCTGTACAGGGAGTGGACAAAATACCAGAAACACCTGTAAAATACCCTCATATTGCTTCATTATATGACCTAGTGGTTAGAGAGAAAGTCCCACAACTGGAAGGTCCTGTTGAAGTGAGAAATTCACTTGAACCCTGATCTGTTTCCTCCTGTTGGATAACATCAGCTAAATGACTGAAACTGCACCAACAGTTGTCAGCAAATTACCAGTGGTGAACACTAGATGGCGTGCGTGTGCTTCGTAGAATAGTACATCAAGCCTAATATAAAATGAAATGTAAAAAGCAATGTTGAAATTTGTGACATTGTACATGTGCCTTTACACAAACTGAATGATTTAATAATGGTGCAGCCTGACTGCTCGTCTCAATGATAATTCTCAGGTATTTACACAGATTTAGTTGGTTTATTGGTTAATTGGTACCGTGCTGTTGTTACAGTAGTTGTGTATTTGTGATAGTGTATAAGTCAAACTGATCCTTTGCCCTTTTACTATAATCACATTCAATACAAACGCCATCAAAAGGATAGAAGTGCATCCCCCCTCCCTCTTTCTCAATCTTTTTCCCATCTGTCTTACTCTAATTACCCCTCTTATTGGCTCCATCCTGCTCCAGGCATCCAAACGCAGGGGCACGTCTTCTAATCAATCCCAACTTTATTACTCTGGGAGCCACTTAAATATTTGATGTGATAGAGATGAGGCTTTGGAATTCTTTACAGATAGATAGAGCTGCACACACAATACTTTACACTTTTATTGTCCCCCTGGGAAAAAATTTGGGTTACGGCATACAAAAACATTTCCCCCCCAAAATACAGAACAATAGTCATCCAAAAACACCTCCGCGGGCAGATAAGTGATGCACTCCCCCGTACCTGTTGAAATCAGACCAGCCCGCTGCTCAAACAAATCGAAAAAAAAATATAATAAAAATCGTTTTTTTCCCAGGGAGGAGCATGACCTTTTTT
>JAXDDX010000657.1:0-29022 GCA_034670405.1 Hoplostethus atlanticus
CGAAAAGACTGCGTATGATGTTCTGTTTTGGCGTAAAGATTTACACTAAATTAGGTTTTATACATTTGGCCCCAGGTCTCCTTTTTTTGGAAGCAATGACAGAACTGCTCTTGTGCAACTTAGAGGTAGAGTCCCAGATTTATAACACTCCTTGAGCACATAGTACAGGTCCGATCCAAGCAATCCCCAGAAACACTTATAAAATTCTGCAGGAAGTCCATCGATACCAGGTGAGCGACCATAAGACAACTGCCGAGTAGTCAGTTCATCAAAAGTGATGTTGCAATCGAGAGATTGTTCTGGGCTCAGCTTAGGCAGCCCTTCTGTATCTCCTTCTAACAAGAAGAGTCACAGTCCACTGCACTAAAAAGGTCCATATAGCTTCCTCATCTGAGCTGGGACAGATGTTGTATCCCCATTGGGAAGCTGCAGATGAAGCATTTGATTCTGTTCTTTTGTCTTTTGTTCCAATTTAAAGAAAAAGTAACTAGGAGCGTCCATATCCCTCAGAGTGGTGATTCTTGCTCTGATTAAAGCCCCCTTGGCTTTTTCTTGGAGAAAAGAACCTCTCCAGGTTCCCGTCTATTCTGTGATCATTCCTATGTATTGTGTTATGTTCATAGTTTTTCTGTATCTGTTGAATGTGCCCTATACTGCTCACAAATCACAGAAAGCCTTGTCTTGTAGTAGTCTGGTGTTAAAATGCCAATAGGAGCTTCGTCTTGTACGCAGAGACAAGGCCAGATTTACTGTAGCCATGTGGTAATCAGAGAAGCCGGCAGGTGATATTTCAGCTTTCATCACCTTGTTGCTGTGGTTTCTATTGACATAGATTCTGTCCAGTCTCGCTGCACTGACACTATTCTCGGCTACCTTCATCCATGTGTACTGTTTAACTGCTGGGTTCCTCTCTCTCCATACATCCACCAGTCTGTGTTCTTTTATTAAGCTGCACAGGGATGAGGCTGACTGAGGATGGGGCTCTTCTTCATTTCTATCAACCCTGAAGTCTGTGGTGCAGTTCCACTAGTAGGGAATTGCTATCATGCTGTTTTATGAAATGACCACCTGTGTCTGATATCTCCACACTTCAGACTACCCGAACTAGCGAACACCATGTAGTGACCGTTATAATATTTTAACCCTAAAAGAGACTTCCAGGGTCTCGGTGGGAGAGTCCAGGAACATGAACACCTGTCTGCGGAGCGACTGGACGTGCTTCAGTTTGGGGTCCTTGCATCCAAATTCCATGGTCTTGAAAGCGCTGGCAAACTTCCCAAACCGCTGCAGCTCTCGCTCCAGGGCCTCGTTAGTGATGAACGGCGGCACACTGGACACCGTAACCCGGGTCAAAGGAACCACCAGCGGCACTACAGTTACAAAACTATCGTTCAAGAAAATGTATTGAACCTGATTCAATCAATAGATTAACGAAACGCTCCTCCTGGAGAAAAACAACCACAGCTTTATTCATGCGAGAGCCATAGGAGATGTTCTCATGGCCGACCTGCTGACCAACAGCCAGCAGAACTTCCTCCACAGTGAAATTGGGCTCCGACACTATCCTCACCCCATGGTGGATTAGACAGGGACAGGAGACGCCATCCTCACTACACTAAAAACAATTAACAGATCAAAACAATCATCAACTACTCACCTAATTTAAAGAATTCAACTCTTCTTACCTTATTGTGCGGGACACTCACGCTCACACACCTGACTCCCAGCATGCAATCAGAGTATTTCACTCGCATTTGCCCCTAAAAATAGATATGTGCGAACCGGAAAAATAATTTACTCGCACAGTGTGCGAGTAAAGATTACAACCTACCGTAATCTTTTTGTTCCCCCCGCTGCCAATAGTTCAAAAACTACAAGTCCCACATTCCACAAGCAGCAATGCGCCAATCACAGTAGAGTTTTCTTTGATGACGCAGCCGGTGTCAAGTGAGAGAAAGGTAAACAACACTGAAAAAAGTATCGGTATGCTAGGCTATAAGTTAACATTAATACATGCAGAAATCGCTAAACATGAAGCCCATTTATTTTTATTTTGAGCGAAAAAGAGACTAGGAGAAAGAGGAATCCAGCGAGGGGGATTCGCAAGGTTTAAAGCGGCTAACGTTAACATGGCAGCTAGTAACGACAGGACGGCTGAGAACAACGTTAACAAAGCTACCGTGACCCCCGCTGTCACTTCACTTTCAGGACAAGTTTTTCAGCTCTGACCTAGGGCGCCGCCGTTGTTGCGTTTTTTTGCGTTCGGTGGGTACAGAACTTCCGATTATAAACTACAAGGACGGCAGACACATCTACACAAAACGCTGCTAACATCGCCGAGCTATCTTCACGCTACCTACCTTATATCTAAAATGGGTTCGGGGACACATTGTGCGGTGCGTGGCTGTCCTAATACACGGAAACGCTTGAATGAGTGATTGGAAAGAGTGTTTTGAGCATCGGCCCGCCACAAAACGGCAATGTCCCTGCACTCCACTGTTTTCGTTTCACAAAAAAACAATGACAGATTTGGAATCGCGGATGTTAACGTTACACAGCTTCCACATGATCGCTGCTGCGTGGCTGCACGATCGCCCTGGTCCTGCTACACAACTGCATACCGCGGTCTCCTTCCTCCGTTACCACAACCCACGCATTATGCCAGCTGTTTTTAAGACACTGACTTGGTTCAACAATAGATTTCAAATAGACAAATCTGTCGTGTTTGTAGGTTAGTACACTACCAACTTTTTTGCTGTGGAGATACTGATATGCCTCTGAGCTTTTCAGATTTTCCATCGCGTTACCATCTAACGTTACCGCCATCGATTCCACGAAGTATGAACATATTTTGCGATACGTTATATTTGGCCATTTCGTCATATTATCCTCCCAGGTGTGTACTGTGTCTGGGTGTGGGATAGACACAGCACCTTCCCTTATCAGGAAAGTTGATGAATGTTCCCACTGCATTTGCTTTGACATTTAACTTTGGAGCTTACACGTTAAGCTATATTGGCCCGGAAGTTGTTTACCCACTACCGGAAATAAACCGGAAATGGGGGCGTGGTCGAAATAACTTGTCTATAGATTTAATGCGAATTGGCTCCAAATGTTCCTAAATTTCTTTGTGTGCTCCTAGATTTTTTCATTTAGGAGCACATGTACTCCTTGGGAAAAAAGTTAGCGTAGAGCCCTGGCAGTGCAGAAAGAGAGAGAGAGTGTGTGTATGTGGTTTATGTGTACTGTGTGTGTGTATGTATGTGTGCAAGTGTGTAAGTGTGTGAACAGTATGACTAGAAAATGAGAGGAGTCTGTGTGTATGCATATTTTGTGTGTGTGTGGCTGACACTCCACATCACCCTCCACATCTGACACTCAGAATGGAGACACAGGGTGACCTTCCTTAGTAAATCTAAACACACACACACACACACACACTTAATTTGGAGCATGATGCTAAGTGAGACAGACCCTGAATCCAGCAACCAGAAAGAGAAACCAATGAGTGTGAACAGACTGGCTGACTTTCCCTCATGCTGCTTGACTGAGAAAAGCATATTGATTTATTGAGCAGGAAACCCCAGAGATGTGTGTTTGTGTGTATTTGGAGGGGTTGCTGTTTGCCATAAGGTAGGCCTACTAGGGTACAGGGAGGGTGATAGCATGTTGTGGGTTCGGCCTTTTAACATTCTAATTCCACATCCACAAACTCTATCTCTGGTTTAGCCATGACAAGCCTCTTGTAGCGTCCTTCGTAACACATACCAGTACATTATAATCTTTACAGAGTGGGATATAATACCAAGGTCATTATGTATTGCAATGCATTTCATTTTCTGATGTCATGATAATGTAATTTACTGATTCTTGAGACTTCGGCGAAAACATGTCCCACTAAGGAAAGTGCTAATTCCGTTGAAAATGAATAACATTTTCTTATTTAAAATAATCAGGGTTGATCATCTGAGGGTCTTTTGCACAAATGTAACATTTTTTCAATTTGATAACAAAATGTGAAAAAAAATCATTTAAAATGTATAATATATATGCCAGATGAAAGATGAAAGTTTTTGTCAACACCGTCAGATATTTATAAAAAAGCAATACAATCAGGCAACCACATGGTCAACTATACTCCTGAGGATGCCCTTTCCACCCTCCACATCTGCTAAATGCAACAAGGTCAAACAAGCTCCTGTAAGTTTGCTATTTCTTTCAATAATTTTACATATTTATTGATGTTGCTACTGTCACAACCATGACGTGTCAACACTGTCTCTTTTGTATATAAAGAATTATTTTAAATTATGACATAAATGTATGCATTTTAAGCAGAGGCCAGAGGCAGCTAGCAACAGAGGGAAAACAAATGGCTCCTGTATAAAACTCATGCATGTCATGTAAAAAAGTATGTTTTTGTCACCACCGTCAGACGTCAACACCGTCAGGTTTTCTGTCTGACGGTGGTGACACATAGTTTGACGGTGTTGACAAAAACATCCAAATCATCCTCAATGGAGGCTTGAATATAATTTATGATCACAATAAATCGTAATATGGCTTGTAATGTTTCATTAACCTCTTTATTTATAATATACATAATTTCCCCTTTATTTCTTCCACACACAAGCCTATGTATCCCCAATGACTAAAACCATAAATGAATTTAGTTGCACCATTTCATAATCATTTTATAAAATTTCACCAAATTAAACATAATTCAATTCATAGTAATTTTGCACAATTTCATAGTAATTCCATTCAATTCTGACTTTCCTTTTATTTTTGAAAGTTATGGCTAGGCAGCAGCTATCAGTGGAGGAGTGACGGAGAAGAAATAGGGAATACCAAAAAAAGCGGTGAGAAAAAATATATAGTGAGCCAGAGTTAAAGGAGGAATACCTGAGAAAGGAAAAGCAAAGATGGAAGAAGAGAATAGAGTATGGGAAGCTAAAAACTATCAGTGATTTGAATGAAAGGGAAAAGAGGAGTAAGAGAAAGATGTGGAAACATAGACAGCAAGAGTCCAGAGAGCGTAAGAGAAAGGGCCCAGAACGCCCAGAAACTCCAAATAGTCCTTTGGATCAGACTATACAGGAGCCAGCTCACAGTCGGTAGACTATAGCAGGGAAAAGGGAAAAACAAAAAAAACAAGAGCAAGATACTCGAGAGAGATGAAAGCTTTGAAAAATAAACTTCAAGAGATAACTAGAAATGCATTTCCCACGGAAAATGCGTGGGATTGCTGTACGGGCAAACCGCAAACTATATATTACTCACTAAGGTGTCCTGGGCCATGGCTAGGGTGTTGCTAGGGTGTCCTGGGCTGTTGCTAGGGTGTTGCTAGGGTGTCCTGGGCCATTGCTAGGGTGTCCTAGGCCGTTGCTAGGGTGTCCTGGGCCGTTGCTAAGGTGTTGCTAGGGTGTCCTGGGCCATTGCTAGGGTGTCCTGGGCCGTTGCTAGGGTGTCCTGGGCCATTGCTAGGGTGTTGCTAGGGTATCCTGGGCCGTTGCTAGGGTGTCCTAGGCCGTTGCTAGGGTGTTGCTAAGGTGTTCTGGGCCGTTGCTGGGGTGTTCTAGGCCATTGCTAGGGTGTCCTAGGCCGTTGCTAGGGTGTCCTGGGCCGTTGCTAGGGTATCCTGGGCCGTTGCTAGGGTGTCCTAGGCCGTTGCTAGGGTGTTGCTAAGGTGTTCTGGGCCGTTGCTGGGGTGTTCTAGGCCATTGCTAGGGTGTCCTAGGCCATTGCTAGGGTGTTGCTAGGGTGTCCTGGGCCGTTGCTAGGGTGCTGCTAGGGTGTCCTTGGCCGTTGCTAGGGTGTCCTGGGCCGTTGCTAGGGTGTCCTAGGCCGTTGCTAGGGTGTCCTGGGCCATTGCTAGGGTGTTGCTAGGGTGTCCTGGGCCGTTGCTAGGGTGTCCTAGGCCGTTGCTAGGGTGTCGTAGGCAGTTGCTAGGGTGTCATAGTTGGTTGCTAGGGTGTCATAGTTGGTTCCTACGTTGTTTATAAGTCATTGCTAGGGTCTAATATGTCATTGCTAACGTTTAGTGGCTGGATCCAAAATGTCCGCCTGGATCCAAAATGGCGGCATTTGTAGTAGTACTAGTCATAGTACTTCAAAGTTGTATGAAGTTGAATGCAGTTGCATTGCAAATACATTGAAGTCTATCAGAGTACAAAATACATTGAAGTCTATGGAGAGTTCAAAATATATTGAAGTCTATGGGCGTTTTTTGCTGACTCAGCAGCAGTACAAAGTACTTCATAATTCCTAAAGTACTACTAGTATCTCTTAGAAAAGAACAGTAGCACACTTCTACACATAATTCCGGACAGTTTGACATATGACACGTGCTGTTACACAGCAATCCCACTAATAAGTATGCAAGATTACAATAGTGGGTTTGCTGTTAAAAAATAGGAACAAACTGGAAAAGCGTTGGCGACGAGAGCAAACTAGAAATAAAAAAGCACAAGAATCACCAAGAAAACAAACAGAGCAGATGCTACAGGGAAGCAAACTTAAAAACCCCTCCATCAAGAAAACCCTGCTCTTCCACAACACTCTCATTCAAGAATTTAATCAAAACAAAAATAATTTACAGTCTACAGCAAGTTTACAGCAGTTTACAGCAAGTCTGCTCAAAAATCAAAGCAGTTCGGGCTGACATACAACACACTGCGAAAGAGAAGGACTACTGACAAAAAACCCACTTACATTCAAACAATAACCCAGATGGTTCAGGATTTCTACCATAACGCTGCACAAATGACGACTGACAAACAGGACACGATAACACGGAAGAAAAAAAAGCATCAGAGAATGATTCTGACTGACACAATATTCAACCTCCACAGGGAGTTCATCAAAAAGGAACCAACTGTAAAACTCAGTTATTCATCCTTCTGTGCTTTACGTCCATTCTATGTCACAGCACCAAAACCATCAGATTGAAAGACATTACAATGCCAATACCATGAAAATGCAAAGCTGAGGTCCTAAGAGTGGTATTGTCAAGTAAAATTGGAGGATAGTTTTGAACTTGTGTGTTGTTCTTAGACAAGCGAGGCATTTCTTCTGCACTCCTGCACCCGGTGTCTCCACAAGTACACACTTCCCACCCCACAGCAAGAGTTGACCGATGTTGAGTGGCAGCAATGGGAACGAGTTTAGGACCAAACAGCAGATGGAATTCACTACAATACAAGACTTGTGAAGCACAATGGCACACTTGCAGAGCTCATCAAACTGTATGAAGACAAACTAAAGGTTCAGAACCAGTCCAGGGAATACAGGAGCATGATACAGAACTGCAATGAAAGCACTGTAATTGTGCATGTGTTGTTGGGCACTGTGAAGCCCTTAGAGACTGTAACGGTGATTAAGGGCTATACAAATAAATGTGATTTGATGTGGACTTTTCTGAGGCATGGAAATGCAAATATAGTTCTGAGGTACAGTCATGCCATTTTGGTCAGAACCTCACACAGCTCAATCTGCACACTGGCATGTACTACACAAAAGAAGAGAAAGCAGGATTTTGTACAATATCAGAATCCAAGCGACAGGATCCTTCTGCCATTTGGACTCACATGGAACCAGTCCTCAGAGATATTCATTTAAAGGGGGGGTATTTTACTCATTTTGGGCTATTTAAAACTGTTTCCAGGGGTCTTGACAAGATGATTTTGAAGTCAATATTAAACAAAATCATAAAACCAGCTTCTGTGGTGTGTGTTTCAGTCTCTCATTTTCTCCATTGTAAAGAACAGGCTGTTTTGAGGGCGTAGAGGTTGTATGTAATGAGCACTGCTCTGATTGGCCGCCTCACTCACGGCGTGAGGCGGCCAATCAGAGCAGTGCTCATTACATACAACCTCGCCTGGCGGATGCGGAGAGCAGAGCGCTCATGCTGCTCAAGGTAAACAAATAAGCTTGACGCAGAAATTTACCATAACCATGGCGGCCGCTCCAGAACCAACACTGAGACCGTACATGTTTGAGCCGGAGTCTAACCCAGAATGGGAAGAGGCAGCTGAGGCGGTTCCATTTAGTTTCTCAATGATAACAATTCTGTGTAATATTGTACTTTGTTTTGTGTATGTGGGTGTGTGAGCGACACTCTCTGCTGTAGCCGGTCTGTTTATGGCTCATGTCCATAAGCTTATTGAATACAACTTGCAGACAAGCTAGGATTGACAATTTTGTTGAGCTAGTTAGCCAATATATTATAGGATGCAACCTATTTGTATCCAAACAGCACAGCGCAAACAACCAAATGCGATTGTACTAATGGTGGCTAAAGTTTACCGAGCCTGACACGTTCGACAGACTTATAAAACAGACACTGGTCCCAACAAATAACTTTAAGATGAGTCCTGACTCCAACCAATAACTTTACTTTTACTTTACTTTTAATGACTCCAGCTTTAGTTTTCTTACTTCTTCCAAGCCCAACAAGCCCGTGGCTAGCACCGCTAGCTCGTTAGCTAACCAGCAGTCGAATATACTAACCAGACTAATTTGTAAATTAAATTAAAACATGGTTGACACTTACAGATTCCAATTTTGCAGATGGATCACGTACTTTATGAATTGCTCCATCTTTAAGCTTCAATTTAGATGCTAATCCTGCCATTGCTCAAGCAGTCCGAGGAGTGATCATCACATACAGAAAAAATGAGCTAACTGTAGCCGTTGCCGTTAAAAATAAAATGAATCCACTCTGTCCTGGCATTTCACTTAGGTCAACGATAACCTGTGGAACATGTATAAGGGCCAGGAATAAGCCGTTTTCCATAATATGACCCCTTTAAACTTTCCAAAAGTTGATACCATTCACATTTGGTCAGATGGCCCCAGCAAGCAGTACAAAAACAGGAAGAACTTCTCTCTCCTTTGCAATGTCCCTCCAACACTGGGTTTCCAGAGAACAACCTGGAACTTCTTCGCCACTTCACATGGGAAGGGAGCTCCATTGGCATTGGGGGAACTGTGAAAAGGACTGCAGACAGCCTTGTACTACGGGGGAATGACATTGTGGAAGGCAAGATCTTCCATGAGATGGTTGGGAGAAACCTTTGCAGTACTCAGCTCTATCACATTGCTGAAGGTGACATGCAGACATATGATGCACTCCTGTCTCAACCACTAAAACCTGTACCAGCAACAAGGAAATTCCATCAGGTCACACCTTACGGAAACAGCATCCATTGCAGATCATTGACATGTTTCTGCAGTAAGCCACAGATGTGCCAGTGTTTCAGCCCAACAACATTTCAATTGACTGAAAACACACATGCCACGGTACAGGCTGAGGAGAATGATGGCCCTACCACAATGGGAAAGAACAGAGGGCCTTTGCCAATGCTGATGGAGGAAATGGAGCAGGAACCCCAGAGTGGTCCTGACGGGACTACCACAGATATATCTGCTGGTGTCATTAATTGTGGAGATTGGCTTACAGTCATTTATGACCAAAATTGGTGGTTAGCAAAGGCTGTCACTGTGGATGCTCATCATCAAGATGTTCAAGTGGAGTTTTTTGACCCTCATGGGCCCAACACATGCTTCCATCCAAAACCAAGTGGAAAGGAAATGTGCTTCGTACCAGTTGAAGATATTCTGGTCAAACTGATGGAGCCATCATCACCGGGTCATCAAGCAGGACAAGGGAGATCTACCACCTGTCTGCTGAAGTCATGGACTTCATAGAGGGGGGAGCATATTAATCGTCTACTTCTTGATAAAGCTGACTGAACGTTTTCGAAGATTTTCAGAAGAAATTTTTTTTAGTTCCTGGTGTGTTTTCTGATGTTTATGCTTAAACATTGCAGTTGTACTGTAGTTTTTATTTTTCTGTTCACCGTTGTTGTTAATATTTACAGAAGGATAAAATGTATGACAAATTGTTATTTGTTGTACCAAATTGTTAAATTAAGTTGTTAAGCAAGGAAGCATTGACTTGAGTGGGGAAAAGGTTGGAATTGTTTGTTGTAATTAGGCCACTGCCACCACCGTCTGATCTGTGTCACCACCGTCAGATGGAACTTTCTTTGTTTTAAATTAATATGCTTACAATCTGTTCTTTCAATGCAGTTGATTTATTAAAGTAATTGTTGTTAAGCGAAATGTTTAAATATGTCCTCAGTTGTTATATATATAAATAGATTGTCTATTCTGTACCCAAGTTCACAGAAGGGATGCAGTATTATTATTGTACCACTGTGAGGCGCTATGTAAGGACGCAGGCTTGCGTCATATGTAAATGAGGGTGTGTTCACCTGATGCACATGTTCAGATGTTTATATGGTCTTGCTACGTTAGCTCGGCTGAGCGTAAAGATGTACAAGTGGTGTTGAAGAAAAATAAAGAGTTCATCGTCTCCGTCCCAACTATTTCTCTCCGAGTGCAACGTATGAGGAAGCTGCCATCCTTAACGTCAACAACTGTCTCTTTAAAATTAAAAATGTGTTTTTTATGTCCAAAATTGTTATTTTGTATATTTAATGCTAATGATAAAAGTTGCATGATGTAAGAGTTTTTAAAGGAGTACACGTGAAACGTAAAAAAATGAACAAAAGTGGATATTCAACATTTAACAGCAAATATTCTAGGCTGACATAAATCTACATGAGATAAATTCAGAGTATACGTCGTAGGAAGTAGTATCAAACTGGGGGACAAATGCATAAATGATTTATTATAATTCATAATTTTTATTTTACATTTTTATTTTAGTTTAAATATTGGTGGTTATTTGGTTGGTTATTTGTCATGATATTATGATGTTATGATGATCCAAGTGGACATCATATTTGTGGTAATTGCCACGTCAGGGACAATACAGTATGTGCAGACCATTTGACTTTCTATGACAGCCAAGCCACGTGAAAAAACAATGGAGTGAACTCCTTGAACCGGCTTCCAACCATTCCAGTCCCATCCCCAACAGCCTGTCACAAGCCTGTGAAAGAACTACTTTGGACTGGATGTGCTCATCCAAAACCACTGAAGTGCTATAACAACACAGTCAAGTACAGTAAACACACCTTCCAAAGCAACAGTCTTCACAATGCTACACACATACACAAAAGCCTTATGATGAGGGTGTGTCTTTGTGGTGTGGTGTGGTGTGGTAGACATATTTAGAAACGAGCTCAGAACAGCACCACTGTCATCAGGCCAAATTGACTCTTAAAGAGGCACTTCTTGGAAGAATAAAGCTGATCTATTATGCGCATAATCTCACACATATCCCAAAACTTTAAATAGTCTTGCCAAAATCCATTGAGTTTGAGAGTTTTTGAGAGTTATCAGTTAATGAATCTAAATTTGTCCTCTGAGTGCTGTCATCCAGAGGACAATGGAACGAAGAAGTTGGTACCAAAATGAGATCTACAGCATAAGCAAATAAGCAGCTCCAATTGACTGATAAAATGACTGATAGCACAGAATAAAACAAATGACGATTGTTTTTTGAAGGATAGTAAGGAACTTCAGTCCATAGATAGATAGATAGATAGATAGATAGATACTTTATTGATCCTTGGGGGGAAATTCTGGGATTACAGCAGCATAACAGTATCACAAAAAACAGAATGTACAAAATGCAAAGGCCTAAATTACACAAACTACAATACTAGATGACATAGAACCAGGATGTACATCAGATGGATGGCATGTTTACACAAGTAATAAGACATTTGGATACATTTGGGAAAAGATAGTTTTTGGTCTAATGAAATAAAGAATGGAGTTTCACTTACACCAAAGACTGGGAAAAAATACGTTTTTATTTATTTTATTTTATTTATTTATTTATTGAATTGGGACAGTGCACATTAATCAACATATCAGCATTACACATCAATGTAAATGTGCCGGAATTAGCACAATTGCTAAATTTCATCCGTAGTCCCAAGGCAGGTACTCATAAAAACACGAAACAAACCTCACAATTACAAAAGACAAATTACCCAAGGCAGGTACTCACAAAAACACGAAACAAACCTCACAATTACAAAAGACAAATTACAAACAGTATTACAATAAAAAGTTACATACAGTAAAAAAGATAAAGTGCACAATGAACCGAAAGCCCCCGGGAACGGGCACCAGAGGAGGAAACAGATATTATGTGTGGGTACATAACTGGTTTGTTTTTAACCAATGTTTGAGATTTTTTTTAAATGCTAAATAGTTGTCGCAGTCCCTGATATGTACTGGTAACTTGTTCCAGGAATGTGTGCCTCTTACAGACACCACCATTTGACTGAATTTAGTCCTACGCCTAGGTACATTACAGTCTCCCCTAGTTAGCGCTCTGGTATATGTCCCATTATTGTTTTTTTTCTGGATGAAATCATTTAACGGTGGGGGGGCAAGCCCATTTAAAACTTTAAAAACAAGACAAACATCCATGAAGGTTTGGTAACTGTCCATGTTGAAAATGTTAAACTTATTTATGATATTGCAATGATGGAAATGAAGAGGTTTCCTGTCCAAAATTTTGACTGTCTTCTTGAAGAGAGACTTGATGGGTTTTAACGTGCTTGCTGTTGTATGTGACCAGGTTGTATAGCAGTAAGTTATGTGAGAAAATATCATGGCGTGCATATAAGCTTTGGCTGACTCAGAGGTGAGAAAAGGTCTTATATGATGGAAGTTTGACAGGTTGAATTTAATAATATTTGAAATTTTTTTAACGTGTTCCTTAAATGTAAGATTTGTGTCGAAGACCACACCAAGATACTTAAACTGTTCCACCACATCAAGGCTCTCTCCATTGACTAATACACATGGTTGTTTGCCCTCTGCTGGCTGACGGGAGAAAAACATACATAGTCTTTTTTATGTTGAGATGTAGACATGATCCTTTGAGCCAGTGGGATACAGGTACCATAGCTGCAGACAGTGCTGCAGCAGCTTCTTGCTTTGTTTTCGCATGCACATATAATACTGTGTCGTCAGCATATAATTGTACTTTAACATTTGGGCAGACCTTTGGTAGATTATTGACATAAAGACTGAACAGAATTGGTCCCAAAATAGAGCCTTGTGGAACCCCAACTGAACAGTTGAGATAAAGTGATTGTGAGTTTCCTATCTGTACAGCTTGTTTTCTATTTGACAAATATGATTTCATCCAACAGAGGGCACCATTAGAGAAATTAAAATGGGACAATTTCGAGAGAAGTACATCATGGTTTATCGTGTCGAAAGCTCTTTTCAAGTCAGGAAAAACAGCTCCTACATAACCACCATGGTCTAATAAACCTTTGATGTTCTCATGAAAGTTCAGATGTTTTGTGGGTGAAATGTTAAGTTGTTTACTTGTAATGCTGGTTTATGTGCAGCTAAAAGTCATTTATGCAGTAATTTATTCACATGGCAAACAATAATCTCAATAATAGTAATTTATCAATCAACCAGTGACAATTATGTGGGAAATTTCAATGGAGGGAGCTTGCGCGGTGCGGGGAACAATGAATTTTGAAATAAACAGTTAATCCACCACAGTGACTGGACTGCTTTAGATAATCCAGTTCTAGCAGGTTGTAATTGAAACTTAATTGGCCATGAGATCAACGATCAGTAGTCAAAGGTTTAGGATTTGGTCTCTGATTCTAGTGTAACCCTACACTAGTATGAGAATGCAGCAGTGATCTTGACGCTTCCAGACCAACCTCCGTTGTAACACCAAATTAAATCACCCTCAAAGCAGTGTGTATATGTCCGTGTGTGTGTGTAGCTGCATGGGAGTGTCTGGGCATGTACATCTCTGAGTCACAAATAGAGTACTTGTTAATGCGGTGTGAGTCTGTATGTGAGCGTGTGATGAATCAGGTGCAGCACCAGTAGCATGGAGCCATGCAGTTCTTGCAGCTGTGTTGTTGACTCTGCAGTCTCTGGGTAAACTCCATGTATACAATAACGCCAATGGAGTTGCCAAATGGCGGTAGCATCAGGTACTGGGTTTGTCTTCAGGCACTGGGTTTGTCATCAGACACTGGGTTTGTCATCAGGCACTGGGTTTGTCATCAGACACTGGGTTTGTCATCAGGCACTGGGTTTGTCATCAGGCACTGGGTTTGCGATCAGGCACTGGGTTTGTCATCTGACACTGGGTTTGTCATCAGGCACTGGGTTTGTCATCAGGCACTGGGTTAGCCATCAGGCACTGGGTTGGCCATCAGGCACTGGGTTTGTGGTCAGGCACTGGGTTTGTCATCAGACACTGGGTTTGTCATCAGGCACTGGGTTAGCCCACGGCTCTGTGGTGCCCTACAGCTGCCTTGCTATCATTTGGATAAAGAAGTGAAACGGATGCACCTCATACTGCTCTACCAATATACTATAATATTAATAATAATAATAAACTTTATTTGTATAGCACCTTTCATACAGAATCATGCAGCGCAAAGTGCTTTACATTAAAAGGGAAAAAAAAAAAAATTAAAAGGAGAGATAAGAAGATAAAAGTCAAGTGCACATTTTTAATTTAAAAAAAAAAAAAAAAAAAAAATTAAAAGAATTCAGCATTTTAAAACAAAGTGCTTTCCAGTAAGAAAGTCTACAGTCAAATATTAAAAGTGTAAAGAGTGTTAATTAAAAGTTTGCTTGAACAGGTATGTTTTAAGCAGTCGTTTAAAAATGCCCACAGAGCCTGCCTCTCTAATATCCCTTGGTAAGGTGTTCCACAGGTTAGGCACAGAGTTGAAGAAAGCTGCCTCCCCAATTTTCTTTTGGGAGCCATTATGAGCTATCAGGAAGCCAGCATTAGATGACCTGAGGGTACGTGCAGGAACATAAAACAACAGGGGATCTGCAATGTAGGCCCATCCTAAACCATTTAGTGCTTTATACACAAGTAGAAGGACTTTAAAGTTAATTCTAGAGGGTAGCCTACTTGCTTCTAATCGAGCTGACTATATATCTATATGTCTTTTGCTTGTTTGATGCGTGGCTATTTTTGGGGGTTTTTTTGGGTTTGGTTGGCAACGGCGTGGAAGCTGCACAGCTGTGAAGCAACGGCAGCCTGTGCTCTTTCAGATAAGTAAATGTCATGGGAATCCACTAAATCATGTTACATTACTGAAGAGCGCAGCGGAAAAGGAGAGCGAGTCACAGAGGAAAGCAGAGAGGGAGGAAAAGATACACCAGTGTTCTCCTCCAACAGATAAAAACGTACACATTTAATGACTAAACATGTCGTGCACACACATAGACACAGTGGAACAAAGCTGGGGAAATAAACACGCACACACTTCCAGCAGTGGGAACTCAAGCCCAAACACACACGCACACCGACACACACCCACACACCATATAACACACTCATTACATGTTCCATGAGCAACTGTGTAATTTCATTACACAACTAGAAAAGGCTCTGCTGCCAGTCTCTCTTGTATTTCTACATATTTTTCTTCTTCTCTTTTATCTTTTTCTTCTTCTTCTTCTTCTTCTTACCAATACTGCCTCATGATGGCGCAACAGCAATCAATACTAATACAATATTTCTCACATTACATCCATCAATATGTGGAGAAACTCAATGGAGAAAGTGAATTACAAAGTCAATCAACTCTGTTTATTGTAAAAACTGTAAAACTCATTAAGTCTATGCATTCCCACAGTTTACATTCAAATGTCACCAAATTTTCTACACAGACCCTCCTCATTAAACGATCTACAGGGTTTTTAAAATTTAAAAAAATAAAATAACCTATGCCTACCCGGTAGAACGGGGACTACGGTCCCTCTGGCTCATAGCTGGAATCAGACGACACTCCTCGCTCCAGTCCACATCGCTCAAGTCTGAGACTTCTCCACTGTTTCAATAAGTGTTTACTTATAGTAATAAGTACAAACAACGACGTATCTTCAAACACTTGACTGATATCAAACATATCTCGGGCAGTACAGCTCTATGACTTCCGCGACAGTCTTCGACTGGACTCCGCCCCCTGTGTTACTCCCTCAAAGGTCCCACTGGGAAACATGTACTGCAACGTCCACCAACAGATTCCCCTTCACCCAGTTCATGAAACAATGCCAATGTCTCTTCTACATTTAGTCTTCGGTTTGACTCTTCATCTTCTCTCTCTCTTCATCCTCTTGCTGCTCAAATAGCAGGCAATAGTGGACAATCCTAACACAACTCAAATAGACTACTGCTCTGTGTTTCGGATTGAGATTGTCTTGGCGGTGCTAGTGCGAAAATGGCCTAACATGGTTCAAATATTACCTAGCTAACTTTTCTAGCTGTGTAAATAACACATCGTTAGCAAAATCAGACGATCATAATTCAGATGTATTCAATCACGAATAACAAAGGGATTATTGGCTAAACGTGTTATGTTTAATTTACATTTGGAGTACTGCTACCGGACGCCAAACTCGTCGGGATTAGGGATGTTGAACGCAGCATTGAAATCACACGCTAGTGTGATTGGCTGAAATGGAAAGAGACGTCTGATAGGCTACAAAGAAAGGGCCTTTAGAAAAAATGCATTTGTGAATCTAACCACGTCAGGAAACTCTCAAAAATCCACGCACAAATGTAATGAGGTTCACAACGTGTCTGGAGGTTTCTAAACGCAGATTCGACAGTCTGTAAATAAATGTAACAACATTTAAATATGTTTTAGATGGACACTGCAGCTGTTTTTAACTAAGTATATTTGTAGATTTGTTTTACATTTATATAAAACGAGACGTATTTGTGTGTGCATCGGAAACAGACATTTGTGAACACTAATTTATTTGTGAACCTTCTGTCATTTATATGTGGATTTTTTTTACATTTATATGAAACGATACATATTTGTGTGTGCATTGAAAAATATATTTGTGAACAAAGACATTTATATATAAATCGCAAAATATATTTGTGAATCGTGTTGTATTCATTTGTGAATTTTGAGAGTTAACTGACCCCATAAATACCTAGCTGATATTAAATGTTTGATGTCTACAAACTTCTTTGCAGCTGAATGATGACAAGTATGAGGTTGTATTTCGCCCTCCAGATGCTAGCACTAAAATCTATAATCATCTTGGCAACAGCTAACATCAAACCAACAGCCAGAAATCTGGGAGTCATTTTTGATTCTGGTCTGACCTTTGAGAAAAAAAAAGTATACAAAAGTGTAGTCTTGCTTTTATCACTTGATATATCCAATATCAGGTCATTCCTGTTCTTTTCTGACTTGGAAAAAGTTATGTATCTCCCGTATTGGCTATTGTAACTCCTTGTAACTCCCCAGTAGGAAGACTCTTTCTCGCCTGCAGTGAGAGCCAGTACAATCACTTCTCAGCTTTGCCTCACAGCTCTCAGCTCCCACCTCTCAGCTTCCACCTCCCAGTTCTAAACTCCCAACTTTCAGCTCTCATCTCCCACCTCTGCGCTCCCACCTCCCACCTCTCAGCTCCCATCTCCCACCTCCCACCTCCTACCTCTCAGCTCCCACCTCTTACCTCTCAGCTCTTACCTCTCGTCTCCCACCTCTCACCTCCCAGCTCCCACCTTCCCCCTGGCTACCTGTTGATTTTGGCATTATTAGAAAAATGTATTGTTTACTTTTGAAGCAGTGACTGGTCAATAACTTGGCCATGTCCTTTTATCATGGAACTTTTATCCCCCTATGTTCAAGAGCGCACTCTCAGATCTGACGATAAAGTGCTTTTAACTGTCTCCCGGTCCAAGCTCAAGTCAAGAGCTGATAGAGCCCCAATATTATTGTAGGGTGGTGGATTATTGTGCGTGGCCACCAGAGGGCAGTCTTATTTTTGTTGCTTGGTTGTGTGTGTGCAGCTATTGTGTTAGCCCTTTTTGGTTGGTTGGGGCCACCATAGAGCCACGGTTTTGTTTTGCCTTTTGAAAAGGTAGGAAGGGAAATTCACCCTCTCTTCAATCTTTCTTAAATCAATGTTTTAAAATAGTCATCCATGTAGTTTATTTTCAAAATATGAATGTTGGGATGTTAATATCTATGTGCAAGTTTATTTTGAGTTAACAGATGTTTGTGTGTTTTTGATATTGGATGCTGCAGTTTAATTTTCTTGGTAAAATACCTCACCTCCTTTTTGTTTCTTTGCTGTGTTTTTGTTTATGTGCTTTGCATTTGAGAAACAGCAAAAGTATTGTTTTTAATACAGTTTTGTTTTGCCTTTTGAAAAGGACAACAACGAGAGTCAATGTGTGCTGCTGGCCATCCTGTTTAGGTGAAAGGATCCATTAAAGTCCGTTTTAACCGCATCCAGAAGCCTCCTGTCCCCCTTCCTCCCACCCAAACCCCAATCAAACACACAACGCAGAGACTAGTCAGGAGCTCGAAATATAGGGACACCGGAGAGAGGGTTACATTATGAATATAGCCCATGAAATAGGCTGTAGACAAGAAACCCCACTGGGTTATCTGATGCAGTCTTGATGCTGGTGGTGGTGGGAGAGGTGGTGGCGCACAGGACTACAGCAGCAAAGAGACTGACAGCAGCAGCAGCTGAAATGACAGCAATATACAGGAACAGCTGAAGGAGTAAATATAGAACGTATCAGTTTGTGATTGGTTCCCAGAGTAGGTGTGAGAGAATGTGTGTGAGAGAGAGCATTTGGGTAATTGGATGATTAGTAATGACGCAAGACTAAAAGTGTGTATTCTTTTGTATTTAAACTGATTGCATAATAAGACCGAATGAGATAGATAAGTGAAGAGAGGTAGCCTTCCTGACTTTACGCTAAGCTTCATTATATGGTGTATGGTTTTCCAAGGGAGAGAAGAGATAGGAGACAGGAGATATTAGTATGGCAGTAAATATGTATGGCACAATGGCACATGAACCACCTGAGAGATAGTAGGATAGGTACCAATGTCTGGGCTGTTAGGAGCTCAAGGTGGACACAGCTGGTGGTCAAGCATTTGAAGATGACTCAACGTTTCTCCTGGTGTTGGCCAATTCTGGCCTCGAATGGTCCAAGGCAGTCTACTCCTGTGGAAAACAAAGGAGGTGTGAGGAGGCAAAGCCAGGCAGGAGGTAGGTCGGCCATGAGAGGGACACTTGTGGGACAGGCTGTGCTCATCACTTTTGGCAATCAACGCAGTTTCTCTGATGACTCCTCACCGCTTGTCTCCCTTGCAGGATCCAGTACTGCTAATAAAGTTCTGCAAAAACTCGGATGTGTCCAGGATGGAGTAGGCGCTGATCAAGTCCTTGATGAGCAGGCGTGACACTGGATGGTGTGGGTCCAAGACAACAGGATGGAGAGAGGACATGCCTCATTCAGGTCACGAAAAACAACTTCCAACTCTAATGAGGCCGGAGGAGGAGTCAAGAGCAGGTGATAAGGAGCTTAGTCGGCTGCAAGAAGATATGTAGTTTCCTGATCTGAGGGCTTTGATCTCCTCAGGGGAAGCTCTCCTCCTGGCAGGCATACAGGATGTGCATCTCTACATCGTGGGAGTCTGGCTGGGGTGAACTGGAGTGCAGCTGCCGCCCTGTGACAAAAGTTGTCTGTGTCATACAAGCATGGCAGGAGAGCTGCTTTTTTGGGGCCATAACAAAATAAACATGAATGCAACATCTCTGTTTAGAGATGTAAGTCATACGTTACTTCAGATGCAACACATCAGACAAGAATGTGGTACACTGTATCCTCTGTGTGCACTTAAGTATCTGTGTGGCAGTGTAATGCTAGCAAGGGCTGGTAGCTCTCTCTCCCATGCAACCCAAGCCTCCAGGAGGTCTGGTGGAAGGTTGGGGTCATCTCAATACTGACTCTTGGCCCACAGCTGCTGGACAAGGACCTTGGCATGGGTTGTGAAGGTGACAATGAAGGTCATACTGACTTGCTAGGACACAGTAGATGGGTGCTTGTAACCGAGAATGTCTGTCAGTCAGTGCCAGAGCAGACCCAATGCTGGTTCAGGGGGGTTTGTGTGGTTTTGAGTGACCCATAACTCATGCTCTTAGACTTTGCTGATGTTGGTAGGTGGACAACAACTGAGGAATGACTGTTCACTCACTGCTGGATTTCAAAGTCTCCAGAGGCCAGGAAGTGATGCATCTTGTCAATAAGGTGCTTGGCAGATGGTGCAGAAGGAAGGCTTTGAATGCAGTTGTCTACATAGAAACATTTCTCGAGTGATTGAAGGGTGTCCTCATTCCCCTTGTTGTGGTCTCTGACATGCTTTTGTGAAGCAAACATGGACTGCATGTGGTACTGAAAGGAAGCAGTGGTGGATCCATGGGAGGTAGCTATATTTGATGGAACATTCCTCTGATATTCCCACTGATTGCCACGGCATGCTCACAGAAGACTACAAGAAGAGGTGGTCCAAGTGTTGGCCCAGGAAGAAGCTGTTGAGGGAGAGACCTTGATGGGACAATCCTTGCCATTGTGATGGACAATGTGATGTGGAATGAATCAGGATTCCTTCGACTGGTGCACTTCAACTTGGCTATGCAGCCTGCATCGACAAGCTTTTGAATTGTCATATCCTGGCCTTCCAGGATCTTTAGCCAGCCGTTTCTCTGTGTTCATCATGTTAGGCATAACGGCCTCTGTACTGGTGCTCAAGAGGGGTGCACATAATGCATAGTGGCATATGTTAAGGGTCGTGGGAATGAAATAGGTGCTGCTGTGGTTTTGAACCTGACCACTGCTTCTGTGGTAGGCATCTGAGATTCATAAACAGTGACATAGATAGATAGATAGATGCCATTTCTAACCTACAGGTTAGAAACTGGCTAATGCCATGTAGGTTAGAAACTGGCTTTCTTACTTCTACAAGATGCTGTTGAGGTGAGTTGCTGATGGCATCTCCTAATTCGTTGCTGATTACTGCTACTGCGATTGGAGGTTGACTCATCCAGGAGACAGTTGTTGGGAGACGAAGAAAGTAGGGACATTTTTGATTGTAATCCTGCCGCTGTTGTGAAGGGATTTTCCAGTTCCCAGTTCTTTCAATGAATGGTGGCAGCTGTCCTGCCATTTTCGGCACCAGTGGGTGCGAGTATCTGGCTTGAAGGACCATGAAAATAATTAAACTAAGGCTAATAATTTATAATGGAGACATCCTGTGGTGGGGCTCCGTTCAGAGACCAGGTGCAGGCAATTTGGATTCAGTTCAGTGTTTATCTTTGTTATTTGCAGGGGGTTACATTTGCGCGTCGGAGCACGGGAGGGAAGAAAACAATAGCGCAAAATGAGGAATTAACAACTTACATTAAGACATTTCATAACTTGGTGAACTTAATTCTGCTAAGTCTCTTACAATACAACATCATTTCTATGACTTACTTTGATCATGAACGAATACAAACCTGCGGGAAATTAGAGGTGTGCAATTAGTAGGCATGGAGGGGGTGTTTCCCACTATGACCAAGAGTGAATGTTTTCAAAAGTTTTCAAATGCAACCACTAGGGGCACAATCCTGATAATTGGCATACCTTATCTGAATAATATGGAAACGTTTGTTTTTTTACTGAGATTGACCACTCCAAGTGAGACACTGATGTTTAAAGATGCTCTATTTTCCATTAACTATAGTTGTTTTCATGAGGGGGACATTCACTCATTCACACTCAAACTGCCATATAGCAAATTTGGTGACATGTGAATGTCAAACAAATATACGCACTTAACTTTATGTTTAAGTAAGCAAGGCCACTAGGACAGAGGCTTCCATTCTCAAAAAATAAAGCCCCATTTCAAAATAAAAGCCCCATAAAAATACTATACTGTAAGCCCATATGGAAAATATTTGTCTATTGGCCAATTTTAAGATAATTTTACAAACAGTTCAACATAAATATCTACCAAGTTTTGTGATGATTGGACAAAGTCATTGATTTATGGCACAATTTGCACCAGGCCCACACCCTTCTTCGGCAACGCTGTCACCCTCTATTGGTCAATTTCTAAAACATTTTGGGGACATGTTTCAATAGCTTAATTAAAAATATCCACCAACTTTGGACAAACTGTCATTGATTTACGGCCAAATTTACGCCAGGCCCATGCACGTTTGGAACTGGTGGCGCCCCCTATTGAGCGATTTCAAAATAGTTTTACACACGTGGTTCAAATAAGATATCAACAAGCTTTATGCAACTTTTGATAAGCTTGGTCCAATAATGAAAATTTGGTAGCAATCGGACCTACGGTTTAGGAGAAGATGTGTTTTTCAAAGAATTCAAAATGGCGGAGAATCTAGTCAGGCGGACTCTTTAGTGGTTCTTGAGGTTGTTTTGTAGAGCACATTGAGCTGGACTTGTGTGGCAAATTTCAAGTCAATCGGAATCATGGTGTGAGGAGTGTGGCCTTTACAAAATCATGTTTTATTACAGCGCCACCATTTGGCCGATTGGGCTCATGTTTCTTGGGAAGCATTTGCACATAATTTCCAGTTATTCGGCCAAGTTTCATGGTTATAGCTCATTCCAGCTCACGGCAATTTGAGCCGCGGCATAAGGATAATAAACCGGCACAAAAACAATAGGGTTCTACCCCTTCGGGGTTTGAACCCTAATAAAGGTCTTTGAAGTAGCTGAAGTAGCATTCTTTCTTTCAGCTGTTGTGTCTGAACTGCCTTACACCTGAACTTTTGACCCTATGCTGAGTTAGGTTTTCTTTTAGTTCTAGCAATCTTGCACTTACAGGATGAAGTAGAAGTGGGGAGGAAAATGAAAAAACAAACATTTTTATTGAGCCACCTGATGTTGAGAGTGTGGACAGTGGTGATGTAGAGATGGATCAGAGAAACATACATACAGTGTAGCTGGAAAGACAACTTTTAAAAGTGTATTTTAAATTAGATTTAAAAACATGTATGTTGGCTGTCATACCGATGTATTCAATGGGTAAAATGTGCTGTCACTTAAGGGTGGTTGGAGGTATGACCTTTGGTGCCTGTATGACCCCAATGGGATGTGCAGGGCAGTGGCAACATAGACCGGGTAACATAGAACCCTGGGAACAAAGTGCTGCCATGGCACCCAACTTGTTATGTGATTTTCTATGTAGGTATCTGTGACCTGTGTATAAAGGGCTATATATACATTTGCTTACTCTTGTTGTCATCCTTGGCAATATGGAGTGCTGCTTTGCAGTGATTTTGTGTGTGAACACAGCCACCATGTTAGCTGGTGCTGAATTGACAAGAAATACACAGTGCAAATACACTAGATGGTCATTTTTGCATCAAATCAGCACAATATATATATATATATATTGGGCATACTGCTTGGAATTCTGATTTGAAGGAATACAGCATAACACCAAGCTCAATGATATTTATGCTGCATTCCAGAAGTTGCACGTTGCACCGTTTTTTCGGTCCCTCTCTGTAAAGCACTGTGGCTGGTTCTCCCTGCATCTGGCACCGGCTGCGGCCAGTTAAGGCCAATGGCATTCCGAGTCTTTTAACCTGTGTTTGTGTCCCGGTTGGGGGAGAGAGATCGGCGAGTGAGTCGAGACAGAATGGAGCAGAGAGTGAGTGGGACCAGCAGTGGCGGCTGGGGTGGAGCTGGTATGAGTCCTGGGGACTGACAGCTTTGGCACTCATGGGTGACCTGGTGGGACGGAGGGCAGAGGTGCGCCGCCCCGCAGACGACGCTGTAAAACGGTGGTCTAGTGTACAAGCACTGTCATTTCAAATGCACCCTTCAGATAATAATTCAAAACTCTTCACAGAATTTCTTAGTATGATTACAGACCTTATAATTAATGTTAATAGCCTTTGCTTTGATATCAGAACATACGTACACACGCATAACAAATAGGTAGGCTACCTAGTGCAATAGTGATACAGTAGATCACCTGATCATGTGACTTATGTGACTTTATATGTGTAAAACGTTCCTCAATTTCACCATTGTCATGCACTGATGGAGGTCCTCTGGACTGAAACATTTGCACTTTTCTTTTTGGTAAAAGAAAAAAGAAAAAAACGATCTCGGAGTAATCCAGTGTATTCTTTATAGTAGTGTGCAGGTGCTTCCCTACTTTTTTCTGTCACAAAATAATTTCAAAATACATTACTTTTGATTAGTTTTAGGAGTTTTGATCTAGTACTGTTATGTTGCTTTACATACTGCATAGGCCTCAATTCTAGGCTGTAGCAAGAGTTAGATAACTACTTGAATGCAGTAGCTCTCATTCTTAAAATAATAATAATAATAATAATAATAATAATTAACAACAACTCAATGTGTAAAAGGTTAAGGTGGTGAATACATTTTAAGCAACTATTTGTGTGTCAGTGAATACATTTACATGGACACCAATACCCCAATTAATGGGAGCAATTGGCTTAAGGCACTATTTTGATAACCCCCCGCCCAAACTACACACAGGAAGAGAAATCTCTACATATAAGCATATTGTTTAATTGCCTGTAACCTGTATTGGCTGGAAGGGGGTTGACAAAAACTGCATATCTGTTGAAAGTTTTTGAATCAGTGATAATACTTATCCAAACTGTCCAAAAGAAGAATGAAGTCATACAGAGATGATGTTCAAACCAATACAAAATAGGGCTTAAAGGATCAATGCCACCTGTAATGCATTTTATAATTCAAGTTCATTCCACTCAAACACTTTTCAAATGTTTGAGGTAAAACTACCCAGTGAAGTTTATGTTCTTTATCAGTTATTATTAAATGCTACTCCGTTCTTTTACAGGTGAAAGCACTGGGGAAATAGAACATTCTCACATTCTCTGTCTTTCTGTCTTTTCTGTCCTTCTCTATCTTTCTGTCCTCCCACTCTGTCTTTAACCCGAGCCCTCCAGCCATGCTCTACCCGCAAAAAGTCAAGAGTAAAACAGCCGCACTTGCTTTTTATAACTGTCTGAAACAGCCACACTCATTTTTGCTAACGAGAACCTTTTGAACAGTGCCCCACCTTTACAGTTTACAGTGCTCTACCTTTCAGAAACTGCTTTGTCTTTTGAAATCACGGAGTGAACAGTCAAACTCTGACTTGCTCTTGAACTGATATAAATGAAATAACTTGGGTGGAAGAGGGAGGTGGAAGAGACGGTAAATGCTTTACCAAGACTCAGAAGTGAATTTCAAGTGATGCGAGTAAAGCTAAAACAATGTGTGCACTACAAAGGCCATGTGAACTGGCAGAAACTGGTGCATTTGCTACAGATACTAAAAGAGATCCATCCCCAGTACAGAGATATACTGTATCTGTAAGAGATGGGCCCACAGCTTCTGTGAAGATCCGATGGATGTTGATGATAACAGTGGTTACAATGGAGAGTCTAGGGGAGATAACAATTACATTTTGTGACAGCACAAGATACTGATATGGCCCAACATGATGTATAAACTAGTGACACAACTGATGACGCAAATACAGTAGTGGAAATAGACAACTGTGAGAATAGTGAGGCAGAAACTAGTTCTGTACATGAGCATTCAAACATTGACACAGACCAATGAAACAATCCAACAGCAGACAATGAGGAGGGCACTTATCAGCAGAGAAGTGTAAACATCCTTGAAACATACCTTCAACCAGCTGACATTGGAGAGGAGATCCTATAATTTGGTGATAGTGATACAGTGGTGCTCCCATTAAAGGAAACAGGCCAGTCAACTATTTCAGAACTCCTAAACTTGAGGCCATGGCTTTCCCCGTTCAATTCCCCACTGGTGAAAACACGATGATCATAGACAGAGTGTGTTGATACTGGGAATTCCGTAGAATGAGTACTAGATAAACATGAGGTTGAAAGACTGATGAAAAACAGACACTTTCAGGTTTATGCAGCCACTTAGAGGAACACCCGCCTACTGGGGAAAAACACTCAAAAACCTTTTTGGCATGCTCAGACAGCTGGGAAGTCCTACCATCTTCTGCACTTTGCTGCAGAGATGAGACAGTCAAAAGTTATAACTCCAATAAAGACACAAGGTGAGCAAGTTTTCAGAGTTGGATTGGGATTGTAAAATACTACGAAAACAATCTTGTTATGCTCTACGCAAGTTTGACAAACGTGTTGAAGCATTCATGAACCTGATCCTATCACACATCCTAATGATGAGGTTATTGATTACTTTTCCTGTGTGGAGTTTCAGCAGAGAGGTAGCCCGCGCATACACTGTCTCTTTTGGGTTAAAAATGCACCTGAATTGTGTTACTTCCATGATACATATTAGAGAATCAGGGAATAATGTTGAATCTTCACTAACAGCTATAGCTAAAACAAAGCTCAAAGCAGTATGGGAATTGCTTAATGACGCCAAAGCTTCTGACCAGACCAGAGAACAAATGCAATCCAGTCACTTAACCAAACTCAACCAATATAATCCAATTATGCTGGATGTGTGGGCAAACATGGACATTCAATTCATACTCCATCTGTACTGCTGCCTCCAGTACATCATGTCCTACATAATCAAGTCTGAACATGAGAAGAATGAAATCCTCAAAGGAATGATAATGATGATGGTACTGATATCTCCAATACATCTGAGCGTGACCTAATAAACACGTATGCAGGCTAAAGTTGAAGTTGTGCTCATGTGTAGTAATATTCCTATCAACTGATGGCAATGCAATGAGTGTTCCTCTTGGGCGTCTTGATAAAAAAACACCAGACTCAGACCAGACTTAAAACAATGTGCATGGTAGAATTCATCTCGACGTACAGATTTGTCTATGGTTAAGAGATAAAAGGTGAAAATGTCCTCCCCTTACTAAATCAGATGGGGTTCATTAAAAAGAGAACAAGAGGAAAGCCAGCTGTCATCAGGTATTGTCGCTTTTCACAGATGTTTTACTGCATGTTAGTCAAACTCTACCTCCCTTACTGCTATGACTCACAGCTTAAAACTGAAAGGTTTCCAACAGTGCCAGTGTGCAGCTGCCAGGGACAGAGTGTATCCAATCAGTGTTGGACATTGTTAACCGAAACCGCTCAGAATATGAGATAAATGACACAGCAGTAGACAGAGCCCTTGAGAAGTTCATAGAAAATTGCCCTATCGCACGTTATCCCCTAAAACAGAGTTGCACCGCTTGGAATGTATTGTCGAAGGCATTCACAGGTATTAACAGCTTTTAACATCTGAGGCAAGACACTGCATTCTATTCTTAAGCTCCCACAAGACGTGAGGAAGTACACAGGAGTTGGAAATACATTGGATGAAGTGAGGGCCACATTTTCAAATGCTGAGGTAATTATTATCGACAAAGTATCCATGGTCTCAAATCCCCTCTTTGCCTATGTTAACTGGAGACAGCAACAAATCAAAGAAAGCCAAAAACCTTTTTTTTAAGATGTATTTTCAGATGATAACTCACAGAGATAATGTGGGAGAAAGGGGATGTTGCTTTTGCTCAAATGCTGAATAGAATTTGTGTGAAGAGATGTGAATTTGTGTGAAGAGATAATTATTATCGACAAAGTATCCATGGTCTCAAATCCTCTCTTTGCCTATGTTAACTGTATATAGACCTCCAGATTATAGCATTGCACAGTTCCTGCCAAACCTGCATAATCTATTACAGTCTTTGGAAATAATAGACCATCACCCCATCAGTGTTTGTGGACACTTCAATGAGGATTTGTTTTCAAATGGAAGGAAGCCCAAAGTCAAGGTTGCACACATTTCTAGAGCACAGCATTGCATCCTACAGGTGTTCTGCAGACCGACTATAGTTACCACAATCCAACTTTCTGTATCCTTTCCTCAACTATGATTCAAGAATGATACATGACTTCACTAGAATTAATGTTTTCCAAAACCACAGTATAAATAGGAAGAGCACATTGTACAAAGCATTGTCAAATAGAGCATAGTTTTATCATAGTTTATCTATCTATCTATATAGGCAAACTCTAACATATCTAACAAGTTTTGTGATGCCTGGACAAAGGGTCAATCAGTTCTGGTGGAACTGGTGGTCAATCAGTTTGTGTTTAAATTAATTGGTTAATGGCTGCCAGATTTTTCATTGGATCGGTGATTATATTGCGTTGGTGTATCTAGGTCCAATTTAGCCGTGTACCAAATTTGGTGTTAATAGACCTTAGGAATAAGCCTTTGGAAAGAAATGGATCAGCTTGATAAATGCTACAAGATGCATGTCAATTGGACTGACGGTGTAATTCTAGCTTAATTATTATAGCGCCCGCTACTGGCAATCTTATTGGGAAGCATTTGCAGGCCATGTACAGTTTAATTGGTATTGTGTACACCCACCTTGAGTTATAAGCAATTTTGTCATATGCCATAAACCAAAGCCCCTAGTGGCCATGCCCACATGTACCAATCATGAATCAAACTTTTGATTTTGACTAATCATCAAATTTGTACATCAAATTTCGTTACATTCTGTCAATCACATTATGAGATACACATTGTTGGATTATGTGGCGTCCCCTATAGGCCAATGTTAACATGCTTTTGCACACATGTTTGGAGGCCTGAAGTCTAACCAAGTTTTGTGTTGATTGGACTAAAGGTTAATGAGTCATGGTCAATTTTATGTTAGGCCACACCCTTTAAGTTCATTGGTTAATGGCGGCCAGGTTTTTCATCAGATCGGGGCCAATTATATAGCATTGGTGTATCTTTGTCACCTTTAGCTGTGGTGTTGATAGCGCAAAAACTGAAAAAGCTTTAGGGAAACGTGTTTTTTTCAAAAAATACAAATTAGTAAAACAAAATTCAGGGTTTGTAAATTTGTAAAGCAAGGATAGATACATATTTATACTAAGTTTCATGCAAATCAGAGTTATGGTGTAGGAGCTTTCATATTTTTACGTTTAATTATAGTGCCAGTATATAGCCAATTGGGGACACATTTCGTGTGAAGCATTTGCACATTCTCCCAAATATCATGTCTGTGCAATGTATCATATCAGGAATTTGCGAAACCACAGCTGAAGAAGAAGAAGAAGAAGAAACTAGTAATGCATTTCCCGCGGAAAATGCGTGGGATTGCTGGACGGGCAAACCGCAAAGTATATGTTACTCTGTTGTACCGGGTGGTC